>JAXGGA010005287.1:0-79603 GCA_038373865.1 Uloborus plumipes | reverse complement strand
ATTGCTATTTTGATCGGCAAACCTTATTTCTATTGTTATTTATTTTTCCCCATTTCTATTTTGTGTATGTTTAGAGATTCTTTTAGATAGTTTGGGTTGTGGAATTTTCTTACGATTATAAAAGAAAGCATTACTTTTTTGAAAAGCATTTTGTTACATACCTGCAACAATTTCAGTCCCTCCCCTTATTTTTTTTGTAAATGTCTGTTTTCTGCTCTGTGTGTAACTTTTTTTTACTGCGGTTAAATCAGATACAAAATAAGTTAAATTTCTAGGAAATCTATTCAATAATAAGCAACGTGTAATCTTCTTTTATAATCATTTATTCAAAATGTTTGTTGGCCTTAAATAACGATAAACATTTAGTCTGTCATATGTACTATACACAAAACCAAATATTGAAAAACGTAATCCGCAAAATTACCGCACAATCCAAATTATTATTATTTGTCAAAGACAATTTTCTTAATTCAAAAGGAAAACAAAAATGAAAGTTATTCAAAAGAAAAAAAATATTTTCTGAAATTAAATAAGCAGAGTAGGAAATGTTTTTGTCTCTCCTGTACAATTAAAAAAAATGTATTGCAATGTACTTGACACTTAACATTTCAACCAATGATATAAAATCCTTGTTGGTATAGTAGAATTCGTTTCCTTTTGAACAAAACGTTAATTCCCTAAATTTAAACTACAGAAAATTCGGTAGTTTTCTTAGCGATAATTTACTGAGTAGATCAATGAACATTGTTCATAAAATAAAATAATTTGTTATGTCAAAAGATGTTCTATTACTTTCATTGAAAATACCAATAAGTAAAATGTCTATTTGCTTTCTTGATGTTTAGACTTTTATATCTAAAAGACTTAACCCATAAATATATAATAAGTTTTATGTCCCTTATTTTTAAATGTTTGTGTATTCTTTTTGGAAACTCTTTCAGTGTTTATTTTGTCTTTCTTGAATTTTATATGCTTTTCGTAAAAGAGTTATATTATCGTTCAACTTTTGTGTACACGTTTTTCCGTTGTAAACAAAAAGCTAACGTAGTTCTTCCTTTCAATACATTCCTATGTTTTTATGTAGAAATAAATATGCATATGTAAAGTAGCTTGACTTTTAAAAGACCACTTATCAATACATGTTTGCTCTCAATAATTATTGTTTTAATGTTACTCCAGCTACTTTTGACGTCAAATTTGACTTATTTCTTGTTTCCTTTTCATTTTTAATTCATATTTTAACGTTAAAAGAAAAGAAAAACTTTGCACACAAAATTGTTATTTTTTACCCGCTGTTACCAACAGGTTCGTCAATCATCACTGAGTTTTGATAACGTCCCGCAAATATCATTAATTTCCAACAGAATAATAAAAATCGTTTTTTTTTTCTTTCTCTTCCAAAGATTGTAATGTTTTTTTCTCGACAAGAATAATCTACTAGTAGTACTATCGTGATGCTTGATTAAATATTAACGAACTTAATTCTTCCCTATTCCAAATCTTCGTGAAAATAATTAGTAATAATGTTGCCTTATTTTAGATGCGACTAAAGCTAGTTCAGCAAAACTTCCTTCCGAAAATAAATCAGACAATTCCAATTTCTGAGAAACACTTGAGAAAGCATTGATTAATATGCAGTATGAATAAATTTCATTAAATCAAAATTAATAAATTATAATTATGTAATTATGTTGTTTTTCTGTATTAAAAAAAGAGAAAAAAATATTTTTTGCTTTCAAAAACCCAGTGTTTACGGAAAAGTTATACTGCATCTATCATAAGTTTCAGTAAAGTGAAAAAAATTAAAATAAACACTCATATTACTCATAAAACGAAAAGTAAAATTTATAGAAATATATGAAGGATATTTTTCAGCTGAGAGAAAACAAAATAACAGTGAAGGAAGGCCATAAAAACTATTTAAAAAAAAAGCTTTCTATAAAGAACATCAAACTGTGCGAGAAATGAATTTAGAAACTTGTTGTATGGTTAATATTAATATCAAACTTACTTTTTCACTGTAAACATGATTCAAGCAATCTTAAATTGCATTATTTCCAGCTCTAAAAGTTCGTCACCAAATTCAGTCCTTCGTTTATTACAATGTCAATATTGAATCTAAAAACGTGTTACAAAAGCCGTTACTTCTTAATAATGAGTTATTCCTAAAGGTTTATCTTGTCAGTTGCATCTCAAACATTTCTGAAAATTAAAAGAAGAAAACATGCAGCTAACCACACTATTGGTTACCGATGCTTACATCAAGAATAGCATCATACACCTCTACGCTTAAGACAGCATGTTTATCAGCATCTAAGATGCGAATGTTATGATTTTCAAGAATCAAAAGAAAAAAAAAATCATCAACATCTTTTTACTAAACCTGTTATTGAGTTTTGCCCCATTGCCGAGAGAAAATATGAGTTATTGTTTTCATAAATATGAGAATCATGAGTTTCCTTAAGCATATTTTCTCATGATTAAAAAAGTACCACACATTTATTGATTTGTAATATTCTGTTTCAATTACTGAAAACTGCTCTCGTGAAAAAAGCAGAAACTCGACAAATATCGCTTGAAAATTATTCATTAATATGATTGAACCATGTTGCCTTTGGTATCATTAGCATATTATATAGAAAGAAGCATATGAAAATGTATACGTTTTATTAGATGAAGTTTATTTCTGGCGTAAAACTAAACAACTTTTACGAACTAATTGAGTTTACACAATGCTTTTTTCTCCTCCACGAAGGGGATGTCAGTGGCAAGAAGCATTAATGAATCATAACAAGAAGCTCTGTCAAGAACCAAACGAGCCTACTTTCCCGTATATCGACATCGGTATTCTAGCATCTGATAGATATTCTCTTAATTATCTGAGACTGCAAATTATATCAAACCTCTAACTTTTTAGCACTAAAAACTGATTTCTAAAAACAAAATATACCTCTCTCATCTGATGAAATAGATACGTTCAAAGTAAACACAAGAACAAATAAAGTTGTATCATCTTTTAAATAATGCAGCAATAATAGTTCTTCCGTAGAAAAGTTCCTTAATTTCTCTGAAAAAAGAATTAAAAATGAAAAGCACATCAAAACGCATTTCATCAAGAAAAAACTCTTAAATAAAATATCTGGAATTTTATCTTATTTTATTTTTAATCCATTATCAATAATTAAAAATACATAAATTTATTGATTATAATAAAATGCTCTCTTAAATGAATAATTTTTTTAGAAAAAAATCTTCTGCTAAAAAAAAATGTAATAATAATAATAATAATAATAATAATAAAATAAAACAAATAAATGAATGCTCAAAATATCGTCTGCACAGTTATTTCTTGTAAGAGTAGGAGTTAGTCATTTTACGGGTCATTTAAATACAGAAATGAAGTATCCTTGCGAAGATCTTCCGATAAAAAAAACGTTCAAACCGGACTCTTTACTCAAAACTTATTCGAGGTTACATGATGCTTGAACGGTTCAATGTTGAACAAAAAATTGCTCAAATTGAAAATCTAAATACGGGAATAAAGTACCCTGTATAAGATATTTCGGACAAAAAAAAAAAAAAAAAAAAAAAAAAATTTTAATCGGACTGCTTACTCAAAGTAATTCGCGATCGACAGGTTGCTTAAACGGTTCAATGCTGAACCAAAAATAGTTCAAATTGAAAATTTATGTACGAGAATGAAGTATTTTTACCGAGATCTGTCGAACAAAAAGAAAATTGTTCAAATCGGACTGTTTACTCAAAAATTATCCTGGAGGACAGGTTACTAGAGCGGTTCAATGTTGAACCAAAAATAGTTCAAATCAAAAATTTATGTACGGGAGTGAGGGATCCTTAATGAGATCTTTTGAACAAAAAAAAGCTTGTTCAAATCGGACTGTTCCTTAAACGTTTGTAACGTGGGACAGTTAGTATGTACGGCTCAAAGTTGACCAAAAAATGGTTTAAATCAAAAAGTGAAATATGGGAATGAGGTGTTCTCGCCGAGATCTTTCGAAAAAAAAAATCTTTCAAATCGGAATATTCATTCAAAAGTTATTGGGGGTGGGGGGCAGACACACAAATTACCCCATCTCAAAATCCTATTTTCCAATTTTTAAATTTTCGATATTTAATTTTTTTCTTGCGTTTTGACTTTTTTTTTGGACTTGGTGATATTTTTAAGATGCATTAAGCCACTTTTAAAGCTTTTTTCGTCTTTCCTTTACTTTAACGGGAAAGTAGGCTAAGAAAGGGCTGTACTGGTTATTTTACTGGCCTTTCATATTAAATTAGGCATTTTCAAAGATTTTGTAACTAGGGATGCACCGATAAGCAAATTGGCCGATTACCGATTACCGATTAATCGGCTATTGATAATCGGCCGATTAATCGGCCAAGCCGATTACTGATCAAAATTATTATTTTTAATACTACCACTATCATCATCACTGTTTTCCATTCTTTTTTTCTTTTTCTTTTTCTTACGATTCCGATTTTAGAAATAGCTACTACTTTTTTTTAGAAAAAAAAAGTATTTTTTCCTAACTTCAAAATAATTTTAAAACTTTATCCAAGTTCAGTAAACCAATTTTCCAACCTTTGAACCGGTATTATTGTTAATGAAATTACCATCACACATGACATATTTAACACGTTGTTAATTATGGTAACTAGGCATGAAATTTAAAAAAGAAGAAATAGGGGAGGCTTTGGTGTGAGAACTTTAATTTAGGGGATCTTTCAATTCAAATTTATTGTTCAATTATTAGAAGCCACTAAATTCAAGACTTATTCTTTGTGAAAATTAGAGGTCTTCAAAAAGTGTTATAAGAAAAAAAGTATTGAGACATAAAAAATATAGCAAAATTGTCTCTATGTGTGCATTTATTCAAAACTGAAAAATTAATTAACTAAAAAATTTATAACAACTGTGAGGATTATTTTTTTTAATATTTCGAATTTATAACTTGGAATTTGTTATATTTTTACTCACTATACTTTCCTGCTACGTGTTGTACGTTTGTTTGAAGAAAAAAGTTCCTGTTAATAAATTTTTTTATCTAAGTTTCTTTTTCTAGGCACATAAAAAGTAATTTTATTTAGATCATAATTTCACTAATTATAAATAAAATGAAATACTCATGTTTTTGTATTCCAATTTAAAAGTTCAAGAATTTAATTATTCCTAATAGTGTCATATGAATATCAGCCGTGAGGGTAATCTTTTTATATTGAATTCAGTTTTATGTACTGTATGACCTATTTGTGTTTTTTATTTACTCTGTGCACTTTCATACTACATGTTATAGTAAGGATTGCAGAAAATTATTTATTTACAGTTGATAATATTGTTTATCAAAATTTCTTGGTAAAATATACCTTAAAACATAATATTTAAAAAAAAAATTTCCGCCGATTAATCGGCAACATTTTACCGATTATTAATAATCGGCAAAGTGGCCGATTATGGCCGATTAATCGGTACTGCCGATTAATCGGTGCATCCCTATTTGTAACACTGTTGCTGGATTTTCATACTACAAACCAGCATTTCCCCAGTATTAGTGCTTTAAAGCTGAAAAAAAGGCATCTTTGTAGGCCCACCAGTATCCAAGTGAATAAGTTATTGCTGATTCATGCTAGACACCTTAAAGGGGTGTTTCTCATGCCACACAGTTAAAGAAATGAACAGTAGCTAAGTTTTTGAGTATTATTTTAGTATTAATCACACATATGAATCTGCGAATTTCATTTAAACTTCAGCTGAATGTTACAAAAAATCTGTAGGTGATGGGGAAAATGTTTGCATATTTAAAATCAGCGCATCATTTTACACTAAGATCAGGTATTTTCTTACATTTAACAGAAAATAAGTTCTTTTTGTAGACCAATGTAATCGCGCAAGATATTTATATTATACACCATTCATTTTATGATTATTTGTAGGTGTCCATGGCAAAATAAAGACCACTTCGAATACATTTTCGTGTGCCCTGTCATTTTGGTTCTTTTGGTGAGTACAAGTGTTTTAGTTACTAATAAACGTTTTTGATAGTCTGTAATATCACCATTCAGTTGCTTGTTCTTAAAAGCACCTCTTTTGATGAAAGTTCATAGGTATTGAATTCCTTATATGCTTATGAGTATAAAAATTACTATTCAATAAATCGTGAAATTAAATTCCTTAAAGCATGACTCATTTTATCCCACTAGTGACCCATTTTACCCCCACGCTATGGGGTAATGTAAGTCATTGACAACACATTTTGTAACTTATCAATCCGTATCAATATTTCGTTTTTTTTCCAAGATATTTCATTTTAAATGTCACGAGGAAGAGTCATTTGCATATCCAGAGTAGTTTATTTACTGGTTGAATCAATATTTTTTTTCTTTTTTTTTTGCTGTCAGAGCATGATTGTAAAATCTCACCTGGCCCTATTCCAACAAATTGGACTAAAATCATGGATTCCAGGATATTTGTTACTGTAAAATCGTATAAATTATGTAAAATATAACTGTGCATTTTACAATTTTAAACTGAAGCCTCAGCTACCTGTATTATACTGTATAAACAACGATTTATTTTTGCAGTGTAGTACAGAATGGAATTGAAATATTACCTATTTAGAAATTTAATGTCCTATTTTAAATTTAAGCTGTTTTTAGCAACAAGCTTCGGACTATTTTTTTTGATGAGGAGCTAATTTTAGTTAAATTATTATTACGAAATGCAATTAGATTATTATATGTATTTGAAGGAAGAACAGTTACAATACATAAAAACTATTAACACACGTAATATTACTACACTTTTCACAAGTAACATTAAAATCCTTTGCTGAAGTTTCAGTGAAATCAGTTTCATAAGGGCAAATTCTTACGTAAAATTAGATACAAAGACAAAAGCTTGGGGATTTTTTTTTTAACTTTGTGTTTTAATTCCGCAAAGTTTTAAAAAGTTGAGTTGCCTTGTTCCTGTACACTGAGACCTAAATGTCATTTTAAAAGAACTCAATTGCAAAATTTTAGAAAAACATACTCATTAAAGCTCAAATTTTCAACGAAAGATTGTTACACTAGTTTCGCAACCACAGGATGTGGTTTAGATGCTGAAAACATCGATTGCTTCCGCAATGTTGCCGTTAAATTTTCATTAAAAATCTTTGCTTAGTACGATCGTTTTCTTTGCTACTAAGCTAGTGCTAAAATAATTATTTTCGCTGTTGAATCATAATTATGTTAATCTTTTGCACTAAATTACCCTCACTCCTTTCTTTTTATCTCTTTTCTAGATCAACATCTATTTTCTTGCCCGAATCATGTGGGTTCTCATCACAAAGCTCAGAGCTGCCACAAGCGTGGAGTCCAAACAGTATAGGTAAACATTATATCAGTAATCGCTTTTTCAAATTCTATCTGTAACTTAGCCGTTCAAGGAACTATTTCGGCCTGCCCACGTTTGAGACGGAATTGACAAAGGTCCCATCTAGGCGGGGGTGGGAGTAAAAATTTGATGCACTTATATTTGAGTCAACTTATTACAGATCTACATATTAACAAAAAAGCGTTCTACTTAAGCCACTTGAAAAAATGCTTTCCTTGCGGGACGTTGCTTTTGCGTAGAAAAACAACTAGCCACTTATCAAGCAGAATCCGATATTTCCGAAGAAGAACGATGGGAGAAAAAATACTTTTAATTGACGTCTCCGCTAATTAAAGTAGTACAATTATGAAAATTAGTCAACTTAAAGCTCAAAAAAGTAATAAATCAATAATTACCTGGTTCAAAGGTTAGTTCGAGAAGTAATGATGGCACAGGTAAATACATAGATAGATAGATAGATAACGTTCAGGCTTTAATAATATTTGCGGAAGAGGCTAGTTTCTTTAG
Organism: Uloborus plumipes; assembly: GCA_038373865.1. Taxonomy (NCBI): domain Eukaryota; kingdom Metazoa; phylum Arthropoda; class Arachnida; order Araneae; family Uloboridae; genus Uloborus; species Uloborus plumipes. Next base: position 71,706 of record JAXGGA010005287.1, on the reverse strand, counting down.
GCTCGACATGGTTAATTTCATCACTACCATTATTAATCTATTTTTTTCTATTTCAAATGTTTCGTTAGTTTTTACAATTCCTGTTGCTCAAAGCTTAAACTAGATATTTTACTAAAAATTCAACTAATAGAGCTATCATCATGCGTATTACAGCTTAGGGCCCTGCTCCACATCAGCGTAAAACGCGACCGAAACTGAAGGCAGAAACCGAAAATCCGGGTACTTTCCATAGGAACACGATTTGCTCCATTTTACGCTTCTGCTTTATTTTTCTGCTTTACGTCAATGTGGAGCACGGCCCTTAAACTTTGTTGTGTTATGTTTGCTAAAGATTTACATATCATTGAATCTGGAAAGTCTTTAAAAAGGGTTTGAATAATATTTATCACCAGCTTATTACCCGGCGTTGCACGGGTGTTTATTAATACAGCACAGCTAATTCTAATTGTTTTTAACTTATTTCATGCCAAAATGAAATAGGTGAGACTTAAACTGATAATTCATTGTTAATCGTAATCTTTGTTGGAAAATACTCCTATTTAAATGCGTTAAATTTTATCAATTGGTATGTTTAAAGGCTTATTTCTATTACTATATTTATTCAAAATTGAAAGAAAATGGCCATTTTGAGACTAAAAAATTGAATTTGGAGCTTTTTGGATTTTTTAAAAATTTTAAAACCACGCTTATGTGAATTTTAAGGCATCAAAGATCCTCAGTGTCAAGTTTGATGAAAATCTGACAAAAACTGTGGATTTGTATAAGGAACAAACATCCAAACAAAAAAACATACATCTATTTATATGTATAAAGATATCTTGTTGCACGTTATTTTGAAGACTTTTGAAGCGGATCTTTTTGTAATGAAGCAGCATAACATAGATAGCAACGAATCTTAAATATTTTACAACGCGATTATTTTTATTTATTCAATCATTTATATATTTATTTATTTTTGCTTTGTTCGGCTCATTAATCCTTTTATTTAAGCGGCGACTTCATGCTTTCTGCTTTTCTTTCGAAAACTTATGAAATATAGTTATTATTATTATTTTATTTAATTTTTTTTTTGTTGAAAGACATTACTTCTTAGTTTTTTTTAAGTTTTCTGTTGTTGTGTTCCACTTTTATTTTCACAATTATTTTTCTGATAGGACCCGGCTAGTACCGAATCCAAAACACGCTTCAAATTATCATATAAAGTAAGTATCCGAAGATATTTTTGTAATAACGCGCAAAAAAAAAGAAAAAAAAAACCCGTAAAATCCATAAATATTAAAAAAAGGACTGACCAGGAATTACCCCACTGACCAAGAATTACCCCAGTAGCCAGGGGCATTGTTTGGAGCCTTCCTGCAAATTATTCAAAACAATAATGGTAAATCCAAAACTATTTTTCAGTAACTGACATGGTACCTAATTCAACCAAAAAAACGAAAAAGAAAAATATTCAGAAGTTTGAGTTTGGTCACGATCTCTGTACAAATGTATCAAAACTAAGGCCAATCTTGTTTTACAAAATTTAACAAGAGATTTTAAAAAGATTTTTTTTTTCAAACTAAATACACAGTCAACTCATAATTAAGTAATGAATTGCAATGAAGATAGTTCAGAGTACCTCTGTGATTTTTTTCATTTTGCTGAAGGATTATTAAGACATAAAAAGGACTGTGACCAGGAATTACCCCAGAAACTTGATGACCAGGAATTGCCCCGTGTTACCCTAACGATAACATTTTTTTTTATTTTTATTTTTTAATAAAAGTCATTACCAATCTTCTATTACTGTGAAATTTTCCGTTGAATTGTGGAACGTACACAAAAAGCAAAGACAAATGCTTTAAATAGATCCCTTCATATCTTATAATATATCGGAAATAGAAGTGGTTTAATCAAGACAAAGTATTAATTTTAAGTTATAATTGTATTTAAACTTTAAATCAACAATTTGCTTAGAGATTATTTCGTATTTGATTTGCTTATATTTCGCTATCATAACTTTCATATTACTCTCGTTGTGTGAGTTTTTTTTCCTTGTTATTGATTTTTTTATTAGTTATTTTGATTTAAAAACTTCAATGGTTCATATCACATTTGAGTACAGTAAATTTTTATAATATTGGCCACGCTTAAACTTAAACATTTTTCCACTAACCCCTGCATTTTACTAATTGAGTGTTTTTCTAAAATATCAATCGTTATATAAAATGTACCACAAAATAACACAAATTTCTGTTTTGAAATAGCAAAATTATCGTAAATAAGTGTTGGTAGAGCAAAAATTCGATCGTCACAAATACGAAGCTGAATATGGTAATACCTATGTCATATTTCAAAAAAAATTTGGAAAGTAGGATCTCAATAACCGTCAAAGACTGAAGCATGGAAATGAATGAAGAAATGGCAAATCACATGGATCAGTAAGAAAATAATAATCAGGTCCGAATCCAAGTATGATATTAGCTATCAAAAAGACCCAATCAAACATTTTTCATTTCAAACGCCATAAAACAAGAAGCGTCCCCCCCCCTCCCGTTAACCATAATACAAGCGTAATTAATGGATTTAGATGAGAAAGACGAGAAGAATCAAAGCTCTATAGCTTTGTAACACCAGTAAAATTATTCAATTTCACGTATTTTTTTCCATACTAAGAAATTGTCCATTGAAGTAACAAATCACTCTCAAATCTAAATGATTTTGAGTGGAAATTGAAAAATTAATTTCTGTTTAAAAAGATCAGATAAAACAAAGTATTCTTCTGTGCTAATATTAGTTTTGAATGAAAGAAGAAACAAAGTGAATAATTCAATGAGAAGGGTTTTCAAAAGAGTTATCTCTACCACTTGATTTTTAACAAACTTCGCAACCCCATAAAGAAACTACATACTGGAACCTGCAAACATCTTTAAATTTACAATTGTAATGGCAGCTGAAGTAGCTGATATTTTGAAGGTAAATCTGTAAATGTGCGTACCATTTCGTCGCAAAGATACCCGAATTATAGTTTAAGAAGAAGATTCACGGTGCCTTTTGCACTTAGCCAAATACGCATTCTTTATAAACGGCGCGGCGGTAGTTTTCTTCCAATTAGGTCCTTTATGTATGCTTGGTGACATAACATGAAGTGTTGACAAGTTGACCTTAGGTAAGCGATGAAGAAAAACAACTCACGCATTAAATCAGCAGTTCAACGCAAAGTGGTTACTGTCAATGTTCATGGAGCAACGATGAGAGTGCTTCTTCTGTCATAAGACAGTGCTCCATCGATAATACCCCCCCCCCCCTTCCGAGTAGATTCAGTGTGTCTGTTATACGATGACACTAAAAACTAAAGTATTATACTGGAAACTGGGAATTCCTCGGCTTTAAGTGCTAATTTTTAACTTTTAACTGAAATACATCCTTCTGCTGATATCTGAAAATAAATATTTGTATTGTGTTCCTTCAATGAACTCCAGATTCTTACTGCGGAATCAGAAACGTTAGTCAATCAAAACTAGTCGAATAGTTTCGGGGTCAAAACTTTTTTTCAAGCAACTGTTTACATGCCACTGTGCCACTCCAGTTGAAATCAAAAATTAACTTCTGCTGAAAATATAGTGCAATACGCCAGAACTAGTTTCGAACCAACTTGTCTCTCAGTAAACCTGAGGAGTTATGTTAAAAATTTAGGATCTGGGGAAAAAACATATACTTCTCACTCTTACCCGAAGCACTATTGCTAAAATTAATATATTACCGACGTCACTGTCAAATCCCTACTATTTCAAAAAGCAACAAATGTACCTTGTCGTAGACTACTTCAATAGCTTTTTACAAGCTATTTTAGCAGTTAATTCTATATTCTAACACAACATTTGATAGAAGTTCATTTTTTAGAAGTGCAAATACGTTTCTCAAAACTCTTTTCATCTAGCACAACTTAGACTTGATATTGGAGTTAAGTGTTTCGGGAAACGTGGAGAGGAGATAATGGGATCTTTGGTTCCCTCCTTCTATCACTCCTTGGATAATGAATCCTTTTCTCGAACGTTTATGAACTCTCCTAAGCCGAATGCTAACACATTTTAATGTTGTCCTGTTGAAAATCGTGTTTTCTTTTCAGGAAAGCAGCCAAAGCGTTGCTAGTGCTGATTCCCCTCCTGGGTGTTACTTACATCGTGGTCATCGTCACCCCTTCACACCGAACAGCAAGAGTCGTGTTCTCCTATGCTCAAGCTACCCTACTCTCCACACAAGTGAGTATTGCGAATATTTTTTTTGCATTATGTGGTTAGTGAAAAATACTAGCTGTCTTGTAGTAAAATTGATATTCCACACACAATTGGGACCCCTGTATGGACCACTGTAATTGTTTAAACAGGTTGGATGGGGCTATGATAACATCTCTATTTTTTATTTAGACTAGGAACCGAACAACCTCTGATCTAACATTCATACAGGTATTAATGTGGAATGAGAATTCGGAGGATTTCGTAATCACCACGAGTGGAGGGCTGCGAGAGAACTGAGCGCGAACCACGTCGACACCGAGAATTATACCAAATGAGGCATTGCACTTGTCGGTTGTCGTCTCTTGTTGTGAGTTCAAGCGAACTGGCCCATTTGGTATAAATACTGGTGTCCACGTGGCTCGCGCTCAGTTCTCTTGCAGCTTTTATGTCGTGTGCTGAGCTTTTTGCGCTGAGCAAGAGGCTCCTTTGTAGCCTTGAAATAGCTATTTTCTGTACTTTCTACTTGATTTTTGCTTTATTTAAGTTGATTTTTAACTTCAGTTATATGTATTATATTATTCAATGACGATTTTTTTTCTGTTCTAGGGTTTTACTGTAGCTGTACTTTATTGTTTTCTTAATGGTGAGGTACGTATTTTATATTTAAATCCCCTTCACCCTTTTCCAGAATTACACATCTGATTGAACTAGTTTCAGTGCTCAAAATGGTACAAAATCCGGCATTGCACACTCAACACGTTTTCAAGCAAAATATCTTGTTTAATTTTCATGCATAATGGTGATGGTACAGGTTCCGGCTTAAAAATTTCCTTATTTAAAAAGAACTGGTAGTTAAAATACCGTCAAAATAAATTGGTTTTTATACATCCGAAATGAGTACTTCTTACGTCAAAAAGCTGTTAATGACAATTTAGGTTTTTATAATTTGGTTTATTAAATAATTATTAAAAAACTTATTTTTTCCTTTAAGATGTTGAATTATATGTTCTCTTACTTCTAAGGGTAAATGGTTTATGTTCAGAATAAAAACACGTTAAAAAGCAAACAACTATCACATTATTGTTTTGAAATTAGTAATAAAAATGCCGATATTTGACTCTTTTGGAAAAAAAAAACTACACCTGGAAAAAAACTGGCTTTAATTTCAGAAGTTACCGATCCCTGCAATAAGCTTTTGAATCATGTTGTTCTCATTAGTAATACAAGAACCGCCCAAATTGAAAAGTTGTTAACTGGCACCGGAGTAACATAACACCACAAAAATTAAAAGCACCCTAAGCTCGATATTTCTCATATTAACAGAACAATATATTGCGCTAAAAATATTGGTTGCGTAAGCGAGCAAGCGAAATATTCTAAAAGTCATTTCCTAAGCCTTACTCTTTTCTGCATATAACATTGCCATTTGCTAATTATTTTTCTTCAGAAATACATTTACTTTAGTCTCAAATGTCACAAAACTGCAGTTGCAGAAGATCTAGCTTAAGTTCCCCAACTTTCAGTGACTTAATTGTTCGAGCAAAGATTGGCTTCGTTTGGATATCTTACATTCCGGGTAGCTCAGAGAACTAATGACCTTACATTTTTCGTACTTTCCGTCACCTAGGTAACTAATATTATCCTGTTGCCACTTGGTAACCGGATACAAATTAGTTCCTCATAGCAGGTTGCATGTCTATAAGATTATTTCGCTCTTGCAAAACACCCTTTGAGTTTCATTTATCTAGATCTCGAATTTCCCGCTAAGGATTAGGAAATACATTTCTGATTAAGAAGGTTTTTTAAAGGGATCATATTTGCTTCCAGTTATTTATATTTCATATTCGTAGTCATTTTCTTCTTGTTTCTGATTTAATTTTTTTTTTCAATATCACAACAAAATTCGATGCCCCAAATTTACGTCAAAAATAATTTAGATGTTTCATGCATTCAGAATTTCTGACAAATATTTCGAACGAACTAAATATGAGGATTGAAGAATGACCACAAACTATTAAAACATAATTTTGAAAACCAAATGATGTGACATTTTTCAGATTGGTCCCTATTACATAAAATCTACCCGTCATATCATTTTTTCCTGTCTTCAACGTGATAGAAACCATTTTTGGACACATCCTTCAAAATCGGATTAGAGAAATGGCTGAGCTATCCCGGAGGTGTTTTTTTTTTTTTTTTTTTTTCAATTTTAGAACAGTACGAAGTCACTGTGGGCTAAATCAGAGCTATATGGAGGGTTAGGTGCAACAAATAAACTTCCGCACCGACAAGTTTTAAAAGCAACGTACTGTACATTAATCGTGCGTTGCCACCTCTCATCCGCATGCAAGAACGAAACTATATGTACTTGGATTGCTGCCAAGTTCATATTACGGATGTCATGTTTCTTAAAACTCAACCAGCCATTCTTCACTTATTCATTACACGTGCCACGACACATAATTTTTTACATTATTACCAGTAAACATACATTATTACATTATTACCACTACGCATACATCATTACATTATTACCACTACACATACATTAAATACATTATTACCACTACACATATGCTATATCATTATTACTACTACACATACATTATTCATTTTCTGAGCCTTTATATTTCATTTACCTGAGAAAAATTGTGATCAGTCTTTATTGAGCAACCTACGTGCACTGAACATTAGGGTGGACCGAAAAAACACTTTTTTTTATTTCGAATTTGTAATAGCGCGGAAAAGTTGCGAATTATGAAGACAGAAAGAAGAAAAAAAAAATTATCGAAATTGGTTGATATCTTCCAATCTCGCACAAGGCCTAAAATTTGACAAAAATTGAAAAAACTTCATTTTCGCGATTTTTTTTTTTAATTTTTGAACTGGATGTTTTCGAAATGTAATAGTGCGGAAAAGTAGCTAATTGTGAAGACAAAAAGAAGGAAAAAAAAATATCGAAATCCATTGATATCTTCCGATCGCGCATAAGGCCTAAAATTTGACAAAATATGAAAAAAACTTCATTTTTGCGATTTTTTTTGAAAAAATTTTGAATGAAATGTTTTCATATATTTTTCACGCGGAAAAGTTTATAATTATGAAGACAAAAAGAGGCATAAAAACGAGGAAAAAAAATATCGAAATCGATTAATATCTTCCAGTCGTGCCTAGGGCCTAAACTTTGACAAAATATGAAAAAACATCATTTTTGCGATTTTTTGTTTAATTTTTTGAATTAGATGTTTTCGTAATGCAATAGTTTGTAACGTTTACTAATATAGCCTCAAAACATTGTGCTTTGATTTTGTTTTGGTCAGTTAATATCTTCCGGTTGCGCATTAAATCCAAAATTACCCAAAATAATAATTAAAAAAAGGTACATTTTTATGCGTTTTTGGTTTTTGATGAATAATTTTTTGTGAAAAAAACGTAGTATTTTTTGAGACAGACTGACAATAATATAGAAAAATAAACTACCACAGGTTCAGTCGATGTTATCCAGTTGCGAAAAGCTTTAGAAACTCTCATGCGCAGACGTCGGTCGGGTAGCAATTCAGGCAACTTCGCTCGCCTGGCTACGGCTCTCTTCCACTCCTTCGCAGATTTCGTACGACCATGTCAGCTGTCTGCCTATATTGTTTTTTCAGTCTGCGCTTCTATGTAGTAATCGCAGTGTACTATTATTTAGTTCAATGTAGCTGTTTTGATTTTGAAAATCTTGTAGTCTTTTGTAATGATGTAGTTTCCTGCTGTGTGTGGACTCTGCGATTTAACAAAAAGTTATGCAATAACAAGACAAATACTCTAATAACAAGACAAATATTTGGCTGCCCCACTTTTGGCACTCCAAAGAACTGCCATCAAACTAACTGCCTTCTGGCGAAGACACCATTATTAATTTCTAGTGCCAAATTTAACCTTCCTTGAGTACGACACCTAATGATGTCCTTGCCAGTGGACGACTTGTTTGATGGCAGTTCTTTTGGAGTACCAAAAGTGGGGCAGCCAAATATTTGTCTTGTTATTAGAGTATTTGTCCTGTTATTTGGCTCGGCAATTGTATAACTTTTTCGTTAAAGCACCGAGTTCACACAGAGCAGAAAACTACATCATTACAGAAGACTACAAGAAATTCAAAATGAAAACAGCTAGATTGAACTAAATAATAGTACACTGCGATTACTACATAGAAACGCAGACTGAAAAAACAATATAGGCAGACAGCTGACGTGGTCCTAGGAAGGCGGAATGGAGTGGAAGAGAGCCGTTGACAGGCGAGCGACGCTGCCTGGATTGCCGCCCGACGTCTACGCATGAGAGTTTCTAAGGCTTTTCGCAACTGAATAATATCGACTGAACCTGTGGTAGTTTGTTTTTCTATCTTATTGTCAGTCTGTCTCAAAAAATAATACGGTTGTTTCACGAAAAATTATTCATCAAAAACCAAAAACGCGTAAAAAGAACTTTTTTTTAAATTATTAATTTGGGTAATTTTGGGGTTAATGCGCGACCGGAAGATATTAACTGACCAAAACAAAATCAAAACACAATTTTTAAGGCTATATTAGCAAACGTTACAAATATTTATTACGAAAACATCTAATTCAAAAAATTAAACAAAAACTCGATAATTTTTTTTTCATATTTTTCATCCTTCTTTTTGTCTTCATAAATATCAACTTTTCCGCGAGAAAAAATTATGAAAACATCTCATTCAAAATTTTTTCAAAAAAAAAAAAAAAAAATCGCAAAAATGAAGTTTTTTTCTTATTTTATCAAATTTTAGGCCTTATGCGTGATCGGAAGATATCAATGGATTTCGATAATTTTTTTTCCTTTTTTTTTTGTCTTCACAATTAGCTACTTTTCCGCACTATTACCTTTCGAAAACATTCAATTCAAAAATTAAAAAAAAAATCGCGAAAATGAAGTTTTTTCATTTTTTGTCAAACTTAAGGCCTTATGCGCGATCGGAAGATATCAACCGATTTCGATAATTTTTTTTCCCTTCTTTTTGTCTTCATAATTCGCAACTTTTCCGCGCTATTACAAATTCGAAATAAAAAAAAGTGTTTTTTCGGCCCACCCTACTGAACATTTATGCAACTTATATCAATTTTTAGTCTGCACTTCAAAGCCGTAGCTCATTACAAAGCAGGCAATCAAACACATAAGCAGCAAACATAACGCAGCACATATAGAGATTTATGCATTTCAAATGAGTTTACACTCTGAAAGGGTAAGAGACAGATGTAAAAACTCAAAATTCTTTAAAAATAGAAAAGAAAAATATTCAATTTCTTCGAAGCCAAATGAAATCTCTCTCAAAATGAAATATGAAGAAAATCAAATCTTTTCCTCTCTAGCTGTTGAATAGCGCTAGGTATATTAACTTCCGTTGCCGTTTTAACTATGAAATTCAATGCGTTTTGAAATATTTCTAGGTACCTCTTCTTGAAATTCATAGCTTTATTTATAAGACACTAAATGTTTGTGTATTTCAATGGTATTTAAGCCATGAATTTTAAATCCAACTTAGCCTTTGATCAAAACGTAATAGAAATAAATCTATATCACATTTAGAAATGCTTAATCACAATTTCTGAACTGATGCAGTTCTTATTGATTCGAAATGGAAGCGGTAGCACTTAGTTTTTGTTCTTCCTTATCGCATCGTTTCTCAACCTTCTAGTATTCGTAATCCTGTTTTGAATCATAATTTTCATAACCTTTTCTCTTCATATAAAATATCATGTTCAGTGATATGATTATATACAATAACAGAAAAAATGTCATTGATTCCGATTTTAAGAGAAAATCCTATTTACGATTTGTTTCGACCATAAGATTGAAACAAAATACTTGCTTTTACTTGTTAAAGATTATAGTAATATAAACCATTTAATTTACTCACTTACAGGTAAAAGGAAAGACACGGAAGAAGATTTAATGTATCATAAAAAGATAGCAAAACACAAAATTCAAAAATACATTGTTGAATAATGAAAAAAAAAAAAATGGAGGTTGCTATGGGAAATTGTACGTTTGCCTAATCCTACCTCTTTGCAACTTTTGTATATTCATACTTAAAAAAGAAAAACATATAGCTTTTGCTCTTAAAATCTGAACGAAGATACTTCACTCCCATACTTTATTTTGTTACATTTAGGGGAGACTACATTGAACATCGATATGACTCGTCTTTGATTTGAAAAAGACTTCTTCAAGGGCAAAAAAAAAAAAAAAAAACAATTCATCAAACGAAGGCATTTTTTATGGACTTTATTTCAGAAAATATTCCTTTTTCAGGTTCGAAAGAGTGTCCGTCATCATCTCGAGCAATGGAAGGACCGTCGAGGGCTGAGCAATGGACGTCGGCAGCTGCGATTCAATGACTCAGAACACGCCGAATCCGGATTCAGACTCTACGCCAATCGTGGAGTCCGAGACCGCACTAGCTGCATAAGTCTTTCAACGAGCGGGACTTGGCTCAGTAACAACTATAAGTGTCAACCGCCAATAACTCGTCCAATCAATGGATCTTACAGTCCAATACCTGTACGAGACGATGCCATTTAAACAAAAGAAGGCCATTCAACGCGCTTTAGTTACTCAATCTTGCATGTGTAATCTTAATACGAGATGGACTTGCGCAAAATGGTTGTTTACTGAGTACAGCGATACTGTTCTTGAGCTTGTGAATTTTAAAATTAAAGTGAGTTTAGAAGAATGTTGAAACGACTTGTAAATATTTTTATGAATGTGCGAACTTTCATAACTTCCATAACTTGCATTTTAAGTCTCAAAATGACTAGAGGTCATCGCAGGTAGAAATATTTTCAAGTGTGGCACGGATTAATGAAGGATGCTTAGTTTAAAAGGTTATACAAGTTAGATAACGACTTAGAATATATCATTTAGCAACTTCTAAATCTGTGATCGGGAGGAGTAATTGAGATGAACCAAATGCTTTCTGAGGATGAGAAGAAACATAAGATTTAGCTACGAACTTTCCATCTGAAGCAGCTGAGTTAAAAAAAAAAAAAAACTGTCAAGCCTCAATAGAAACTTTACCCTCTTATTTCTACTAATGAATGGTGCCAAAAATCTGCAATAGTATTTTGCAGATTCTGTCTATACACAGTAACTAATAGTAGAAATACGATAACTACATTACTAACGAGATTTCTTATAATCGGCTATAGAAAAACTATTTAAACAATGCCGAAAGTTTTACTCGGATCAGCTGAAATAACCGGCGCCTAATTATCTCTGGAAAAGAAAAAGAGTTGATCTCTCAAGGAATAATGATTGAACTAGTTAAATACCCATTTGTATCAAAAAAACCGGATGTTGCTATGAGAGATAGAGAAAAGTTAGAAACTTTTTGTAAATAAGGATGATTACAGTCGGTCGTGGAAAAACTATTTGAAAGTTTTTTTTTTTTCAACGGAGATATGTAATCCAACAGCTTGAACTGCTAGTACAAGCCGATACCAACAATCAGTGTATCCAGACACCAAACCAACAATAGGTGCACTAAAACAAAAACCACGAAACTGATAAATATCTTCAACCTCAGCAAGAAAAACACACAAAATGAGCTTATTGATTAGAAATACATGAATAAAAATTGAAAAGCAAACCCATTGAGAAAAATAGCGGATTATTCAATAACCGACTCTCTAACAGTAAAATTATCTTCTTAGGTCAGCATAAATGACTAATACCTAAGGGAAATCTTTCAGTTCTAGCGCTACGGTTTTTACCATTTTTTTTCAGAGAATTCACGTATAAGTGTTTAAAACAGATCTAGCTTACTGTCTAAAAACAGTGCCAACACGAAGTAAAAATCTTTACATATGAATTTGATATCGCTAGTTAACGAAACAGTTTTTCTGGAGACACTATGCTGACCAAAACTCTATCTTGTTGATTACAATCAACCTGTTGTGATCTAGAATATTGGTTATTGAATCATCATTTGCAGAGTTATCGAATGGGTATCTTTTCATCATTGCCATCTTAATAAAAAACTGCTTACTGGTTCCAACATCGGATGATCCGCTTGTATTTTGAAAATCAATTTCAGGAGTATTCTCCAATACAGCTCTATTAGAGATAAATGAACCACCATGCAATTCTAGAAACAATAGCTTAAGCTGTCGGCATAACTTACTTAATGCAGAGTGTTTCAGGAAGACTCCTCAGCTTTTAAGGGACATAACAGAGAAGCAGAATGAGGCAGAAATATGAAACAAGTGGTATCATGGCAAGATACTAACTTCCAGATATGTCTGGAAGTTTCGTACGCCTTTTTTCGGAAATAGTTCTAAGATTGAATATCAGAGAGCTCTGCAATTCCTAGCGTCTTTTATACAGTCTCTGAAAGTGTGATTAGTGAATACAAAGATCAAATCACATTACAGTAATATCAAAATGGTGACCTTTTACTGCAGCAGTATGACATGTAACGGAAAAGTAAAGTTCGAAGTCATCGTCTCTATCGAAACCGATGTACATGGTTCCTTAATGCTAAAATACGTGACTGGAGCAAGCCTAACTTAGCTGCTCTGTTAAGGCCTGCTAGAATCCTCTCATGGGAATGCGACGCTGCCAGGTTAGGCTTGTCTTAATATGCGAATTTTATCTTTTAGTTGAATCAAAGTCCTGCAGTGAAAGATGACCAAATCGAAATCATTGCAATGCCATTTTACCTGTGTTCATATAATATACTATTTAAAGATATTTGAAGTTGCAGCTCCCTCTGGTGTTAAATCTTGGAACTATTGCTGAAAACCATTGAAGAAAAGCTCAGCACTACATACCCAACATGCCACCGCAGATGCTGTCTAACTATACATACACAGCCCCGCAGCAACAGCCACTGGTCGTCATTTAACACGTGAATCTTTCAGTAAATGGGAAAAATCATAGCCTACTGTGATCTCCAGAGGATACATTGCTGTTTGCATTTACGAAAAAAGTTGTTTGTGTGCATGCGCAAAACCGCGAACTTTTTTTTTTTTTTTGACACTAACCAGTTTACCAAATGGTCTTGGTGGCGTATAGATTTGGTTCCTCGTTGTGTATCTAGTTAATACCCCGTCTATGCAAGCCACTTACTTATTTTTTTTATTTCTCGCTGCTTTGCTATTATGTCATTTCTAGGTTGGAGAGTCCCTTCCTAAACACTATGTACAAACAAGGAACAAAGGTGGACAGCAGAACTTCACGTTCTGTTTGGATTTTGAATATCAAAAAAAAAAAAAAAAAAACATTGTAAACTATCACATGAGCTTTACTTAATTATAAAGTATAAATTTGATGAATATTATTCGTTTTTTTTAAAGCAAAATTATAGAATCAGCAAAATTGAAATTGTTAAGCAAAGCGCAGACAGTTTGTTTTAAAAGACAAAATTTAGTAATTGGATGTGAATGGAGAGCTAAGATTCGAAAAGTTCTTAAAAAAATAACTTTCTTACTAAGAGTAAGTAATTCAAACGACAATAAAGTAACAATACACGAACTGAAATCATTCAAAACTTTATTTGAAAAATTAAAAGTTGTTTTCTATAAGCCAGTGTAATTTTCTTACAAAACTCTAAGTTCATAGACATTGTTTTACTTGCATCGGTTGATCATATGGTGAAATAGATAATAATATGTGTGCTCAACATTTTTAAAGATACAAGAGATTTTCTTTTACAATCTGTTAATCAGAACCTGAGTAATAACTTCAAGTTATTGAAAATGAAAAATTAGGTAGGGATTTCTTTACAACTGCTTGTACTTTAATGCAATTGTGTAATAGTTTTCTTCTTGCCCGAACCTGACTCAAACAAACACTGCAAATGCAACTCTGATACTAAAATCATGTGCTATTATTTTTAATCATGTTTTAAAAGGCTGACGCTACATGTGAAAATGTTTACAGCTTTATTCATATTACGACCAATCCGGCTGTCCGAACCGAATTTTTCGCTGCGAAACTGGTTTTCAGAATCCGTTTCCATGACAGCATGCCGAGTCATCGACTCCCGTCACCGTTCTAAAACGCTTGATATCGTCGGGGCCGACAGCCGTCCGATTTTTTGACAGCGATTTCATTGGCTCTCGCCAGGTGCGCGCTCTTTAAATGAAGTGGGGAAATTTCCGTCACATGACTTTCGGACGGAGCTGCTGCGAATGCTCAAAATTTTTCACCTCTGTCCGTCACGTTCGACAAACCACTTCGTTCGGACGGAAAGGTCATAATCTGAATAGCTTTTATGTTTTCCACGTGAGTTTATCCATTTACCACTATTTTAAAGTATTTTGTTGCAGAAGCTTAAAACTCGTAATAAAGTTCAATATTCTTGAAGTGAGGCTCATAATGAAGAGTCTTTAATCTTGATATACATGTTGCCGTTTAAACTGGGCAATTTTTTTTTTGTGTATTTGTTCGTGGTGCAAAGCAGTGAACTATTACTGTTCAATTTTTTTTTTGAGTGTAGTGCAACTCCAAAATATCCAGCTTTGACCTTGACGATGTTTCCTTCTTTTCTGGCAGTAGGAAAGGGTTACTGCAGTGGATTTGAGTTGGAATAATTTTTCAAATCCACCAGGAATGTCATCCAACACAATTCAGTGCTAATTTTCCCCCAAAAAAGGGTAAACGTCTTCTACATCGGAGGTCAACTTGCCAGAGACGCACTGTATTTGCTTTTCAATGCGATGTACTTGTCATAGCGTAAAGAACATTTACTTTAGGGGCTGCTAAAGCGACTCATGTCACATTATTCTTTAATTGTTGAAAACATCTATATGAAAGATCCCTTGCTAATTTGAATCCTAATACAAACTAACAATTTTTTAATTTATGTTTAGAAAATGATGGGCAGTGTATTTTTTAATGTTCTTAAATGTTTTTGCAGTAGCATTTTGAAACAGTAATGCAAGTGTATCTTCAAAAAAATCACTAAACCTTTGTATCAATTTTCAGAGCATTAATTTGCCTTTGCTAGACCAAAAATCAATCTATTTGCCTATAAAGGATTATAGAAATCTGGTTGATCAGAGCGTCCATTACTTTTTTCATGAAGTGAACTAGTCTATTTCACGAGAAGTGGTAGCGAAGATAAGTAAAGCAACGTGGCACTTTTCGATATCACTGTGTACTTGGCACCGAGCATAAAGGAAACGACATCCCCTTGCTTTATTCTTTTTGGCAGCTTAAAATGTTTTCGAATTTTGTAATATTTTCAAAGATCTCATAGAAAATCAATGGTCTATAAAACTCGTATACCCAACAGAAATGTGGGCATCCTTTTTGGGGAAGTTTTATGGGTGTAGAAACGTTTGCGAAAGCTTGCACTATCATTTAATACGGGAGAAATTTTCCATCCAGTGAGGAAACCCTAAAGGTGGCAAATATTGGTACTAAACTAGCAACCCTTTATGATTACTTTAGCTATCATTTCTCGTAAAACAGGGTATAATTATGCGTTTACACTAGCCCACCTATTGAAGGATACAAAACAATAATTGAGTGCTATGAAATCTTCTTAATACAAGTCAATTTCTAGTCAAAGAAATCAATCCCTAAAGCTGTTTCATTTTCTATGAAATACACATCACAAACACCTTCAAAATATTTTTTTAAAACAAAAATGATTCTCAAAATTATGTGCAGCATTTTTTGTATTTATTTAGTATTTTTAGAGTGTTAATTGTCTTTTAATGTTGTATATGTTTAATAAAAGTATGCAGCTGTTAGGAAAATAAATTTCTGAAACTGATAACGAACGTAAATACATACCCACTTAAAGTAATTCAAAATTTAAAAACACATTGTACGAAAAGGGGTGCTGAGAAATATTTTAACTTCTTACATGTTTCCGTTGCATTTCTGATCTTCATGTGAAATAAATGTCATATTCCACAAGTATTAAATCGTGCTTTTGTGTCTAGTTTGTCTGTTTATTTGTGTTTCATTTCTGTAAACTACCTGTATAACGACTGTGACTGTAAAAATGTATGTAAAAGATGTAATTAAATGGTTCTTTAGAAAACGCTTGCGCATTGCTTTCATATTTTTATGTTGCTTATGTATATAAAAATCTGCATCTCCAATCCTAGAAAAATAGAGAGAAAATATCTCATACATAAAAGGCTGTATGATAAAAAGACCCGATTTCAATTTATATTTGTAGCGAAAGGTATCGCTTCTACTGAAAGCGGTATATTTCCTTAACTAGATTTTCTTGCTATGTACATCTATTCAAAGGATATTTGTAAAAGTTCCACAAGTATTAACAAAGATACAAGCATTTTTTACGAAATTATAAATTACCTTTGTAAGGTTTCTATTTCTAGCGGGCTGAGCTGTCTAATACATTTACCAAGCATTCAGAAAGATGACAGCATACAAGAGAAATCTTTCCAGAAATTTGAAACCATAAGCTTAAAACTCTGACAAAACGTGTGGATTTATTGAACTGCTCTTCCTTCACATGTGCGCAAAAGTTGGTAATTTATAATATTCATAATTTCATACCTAAGTATATGTGGCGGCCATACAAAACAGTTAGGGCCATGCTCCACATCGACGTAAAGCAGAAAAATTGGGCAGAAGCGTAAAATTTTCCTTTTTCGGTTTCGGTCGCTTTTCGGTCGGACGCGTGCTCCACTTGGGCAGAATTTTTTTTCTGCGCAGAAAAAAAGCGCCATTTTCATTGGATATTTGATATTTAGATAACAAATATGAAAAATACCTCATTATGAAGCATTATTCGAAATTATATGATTGGGTGAAAGATTGGCAACAAATAACCGAGCTTTAATAGTTATTTAATTTAGTTGGCATGGAATTACCCATCATGATAAAGCTTGTTATGAGCCAAGTCCTGTTTTTTTTTACTTGGCGGTTTTTTACTTTCACTTTAAACGAATATATTTAGCGGAAACAAACCAAACTGGCTATAAAATTCAATTCCCATTCAAGTATTTTTTGTGAATTTCGCTAAGCATTGCATTTATTTTCTATTGTTTAAATCTTAAAAGTTTTTTTTTTTTAATTTCAAGAAAAAAATAGCTTTTTTTTTTTTGTTTTGCTGTTGAAGAAAGCATACTAAGCATTAGAGGTGATAAAAAAAAAGCTTCGGAGTGTTGAGTAGATGTTTTGGCGAAAAATACAGCAAATGCAGCACGATGCCATGAACTTGATTTGATGGTTGAATATATTGTTTGTTGTTTTGAGTTTTTACATTTTAATGGACATTTTGCAATGGCTTTGGTGCTAATATTTTTGAGTAAACGCGTAGACAATGTTTCCGTACCGTTCGCAATTATACTATATATTCTGCGAAATGAATTTATAGCAACGCTATGTTTTCGGGGTCGTATCGAGTTTTCAAAATTATGGCTGTTATTGTACCTAAAAAAATATCAGTGCCTACTTACTTTGCCAAATAAATTAGACCCTCAAAGCCATGAAGCATTTATATATGCTTTGAATATGCCGTCAAAAATAAAACACGTAAGCCATAACTTAAATAAATTTTAAAAAATCTTTAATACGTAAAATAACCTACACACTCTTTAATGAATCGCTAATCTTGAAAAATTTGCTATATTTAAAAATGGAAGTATTTATCAAAACACAAAACATTTCACTAAAACTTTATTACACAACATTAGCTAGTTTTATTATCGCCAAGCGATCCATAACTCAGCCAAAGGTCAAATATTTTTTTTTTAAAGCTCAATTAAAATAAGTAAATACACGAGCGGAATTAAACATATATTTCCAATCTCGCCAAGCAATCAATAACTTAGCAAAGCATGCCATAAATTGTAAGTTCCATTACAATGTAAAGCAGCCGAAGCACCATTATTTCGAATCTCGCCAAGAAACTAGACTTCCGTAATCCCGCCAAGTTTTGAATAATATAATAAAAATCTCGCAAAGGACAGGAATTGTTGACATGATTACATGTAGCGAGATAGTGGACTTTAAAAGCCTCAACTGAAAGCTTATTTTAAGCCTTTCGCTAGTTGCCCCCCATTTTGCTTTTTCACTTGATTTTTTGTCATTAAGTAATGGGTATTTTCTCACTTCTCCTTTTGAATATTTACCAAATGCACTTTCGTTAATGCAGTATAGCAATGGCGGCCGCCAAGGCTAGAAATGTTTACATCTCACGATGAATTTCTATTGGCTGTTGGATAAATTAAAAATGCAAAATTTTTCGGTCCTCTATTACGCCGTGATTCGTTACCATCGAAACTCCAAGCCTTCTGTCTGAAACGGTTGCTAGGGACTACGTCATCACATTGGGGCCAGTTTCTTTCATTTTCCAGCTTGTTAGTATACGCAAAACCCATTCAAACTAGCTAGAAGAATCTTATTCCAGTTGGATTTTATTACCAAAACCTTCATTTGGATTATAAAAGGTAAGTTGCGCTTTCTTTCATGCATCATATTCCTTTATAATCTTGAAATTAACTTATTTTTAAGTACTAACTGATATTACCGATAGCTTCCGGATTAGTTGACTGAGCTTTAAGTTTACTTGATCTATTTCAGACTTTCTGTGCGAAATTTAGATATTTATTCATGGAAAATGCTTGCCTAATTGAATTTTCTTTTCCGGATTGTAAAAGCTGTACTTTTTCAAAATGTAACCGCCACTTTCGAAAGTTAAGTCAAGAAGCTAGCTAAACTAACTATTTTCCTAAACCATATCCAACGATTTCGTAATGAAATGAAGTTGATGTATTACCTGTTAAAGGATTATGAAATATTTAAAGCGTTTAGAGTAATGCATTGACAAACACTTTGTATCTATTCGAAACTCAAATACAACCTGCCGACGAAATATCTATGAGCAGTCATTTTCAGTCAAGTAATCCATTCCTGGCAAAACACCCAAGTCCTTCGTGTACTGTATGATAAATATGCTGTGGTATTTACATAGTAAATTGACAGATTTAATGATAAGAATTTTACTAATACTTGGTTTTGGCAAGTTTTTAAAAAGCTTGCTGAAAGTCAAATAGGTACCACTGATTTAGGTATTGTATCTTCGACAATTAATTTCGCCAAAAATTTGCAAAAGCCATTTAGGTAAAATCTTCTTTTTTCAAACCTTAAAACTTGAGTTAATAAAATTAAAGTCTTTTTGTCAATAATTTTTTTGGATGTGATTTCAAGTTCGCTAATTTTACGCCAGTCAATGAAAGTAAAATTTTTCGCGAAATTTCAAAAGCCATTTAACAATATTAACACAATTATATCAAATTTGAAGAAATCGGTCAATGAAATAAATGAAGCTATAAAACAAAATTAAAACTAACATAAATGTTGCGCTAAACATTTTGGAAAACGTTTAAGTGGTGATTTTTGGCGCAATTTTATGATTGCGAAAACTATCGCACATTTAGACGAGTTTTGGTTTGGCCAAATTTTAACTGCTCCTTGACATTTTATAGTTCTAAATCGTTTTTGAAGGATTGGTTTGTAAAAAAAAAAGTTTGCGAGTCAAGAAATTGAGCCAAATTTTTAGCTGCGCCAACAACCAACATTGTCGAAACTCTGCATTGTACCTTTAAATTTAGAGCAATACTTAAGGGCCGACAACCTACATTTGATCTCAACTAAAGAAATGATGAAGGAGCAAACAAACTGATATTAAACGTTTACTACAAATTGCGCTTTTGTAAAGAAAAATCAAGCATGAATAAAACCTTACTTATTAGAAAAAAAAAGCTATAAAAAATAATTCTAGTAAGCTGCCCACAATTTCTACCTCTCTCAGCATCATGATCATGAATATCCATTATGTATTAATATGTGTCAAAAACATTAAAGTATTTTCTTATGAATAATAATGAACTTTCAATTATAAATACAAATAATAAAATCATATAAATTTTTAAGCTTAGGGCAGACATTTTAAAATTCTGTAATTTATTGACAGTAATGTCATAAGTTTTGAGCTTTTGACAAATTTAATTAGAATAGGAAATATTAAATAACACTTTTTTTAAAACGTATTAGTAGTAGCAGTTTAAAACCTATTAGTATAGGTAATTTTAATAAGCATGATTCGTGTTTTGTACTAATGAACATTTATATCATTACTTGATCATAACACTTTTTTCATTCCTGAATTTTTTCAGACCGACTGGAAAAGAATGCCAAACAAGTGCTCGATTTCTAAATATAGAAGAAACTATGATGAGAAAAATAAAGCTCATATCTTTTCGTTCCCTTGAGATCTTTGTAATTTATGAAAAAATACGCTGACATGTAAATAAATATTTTTTAGAGTTGTGCTTTGTATATTCATTTCCAAAAAGTGTTTTTGATCCTAAAGTTTGATTTTCTTGTTTTCAAAATCAACAATTTTCCAGCCGAGAAAAGTTTAGTAAAAGCGAGTCAATAATAAGCGCCAATATAATCCGCTGGCCTCAAGTGAGTGACGTCAGAAATCAGACAGAAGGCTTGGAGTTTCGATGGTAACGCGTGATTACGACGCGTAAAAAGGAAAGTACCCGGATTTTCAGTTTCTGCCTTCAGTTTCGGTCGCGTTTTACGCTGATGTGGAGCAAGACCCTTACAGTAAAATAAATCAACGATATAAACACTTATATTTCTGTAATAATTAGACAGGCGATGTGCCTTCAGGGATTGTTTACTAATTAGTAATACTTGTTCAATCCTTCAGTGCTGCTACCCTTATAATTCGTTATGAAAACGCATTATTTGTAGACAATACCTTAACAGCAAGTTAATATCTGAGAGTCATTAAAATACACATTGTGAGCCAAACTTATTGAGTTTATTTTATGTTGAGAAGAAAAATGTTGAGATAAAAAGATACCACCGTGACACCTTCTATGTCCCTCTACAATCCATCATCCAGTAAGTTGATTTAGGCTTGAAGAATATTCACCTAGAGTTGCTTCTGCCAATTCAGTTATCCCAATTAAAATATCGCAAGTCGAAAGCGTTTAATATGAAATATTATTAAAAGTAGTCCTAGAGCCAAATCGAACTACAAAACTGGATAATAAATTTTGTAACAAAATATATTTTGAGCTCAACCTTAAAAAAAAGTTTTTAGAAATTTACGATTTATTTTAATTTATGCTTCAAATGCTTAGTTAACGTAATTTCGTCATCAAACTAGTTTTACCCCCCCCCCCCAATTCCCTTCAGTATTTGACTGCACAGCAAAAGATAACGGACGAAGCGAATTGAATTAGACAAATTAGTTGTAATAAAATTAAACCCTGTAAATGTTCTCAATCGATTTGGAAGAGCAGGTTTTGACCTTGCTGCGTGCATACGCCGCTGGTCAACTTCCATTACAATTCCGGGTTAAAACTCTGGCGTAATTCAATTTGCTTCACTTTCTCATGATTTGGAAAGCATAAACTGTTTAAATCTTTGTCCGTTTCTACAGCAGCTATAAATTTGAAAGCGGGCATGTGGGTTATCGAATATTAATAATTTGTGTTTACTACAACCAGTGAGCTAGAAATCTAGTCAAAGCAATCTTTTAGAAAGCCATTTTCAGACAAAAGAGTAAACAGGATTTCATTTTTATAATATGAAAAGCGTTATGTCCGCGCTTTAAAGATCAAATGGAACGAACTTAAAAATAATCAACTATAAAAAGAAACATTGCCGATAAGAAATCAAACTAAAGTATAAAAATGGCAGGTATGATTTGCTATGTAGAAAAATACAACATTGGATAAATGGCAAAAAAATTTTAATTAAGACGGAAACATTTTCAAAAAAAACTATATTTTTAGTAATGAAAATGAATTGCATGCATTTTTATTAATGAGTTTTTTCTCGCGTCTTATATTTGGATACAAAAGTTATGAGAGGAAAGGGAAGCTATCAATATTCGTATAATGAATGTGAGAGTCTAGGTACATGTATGATAACTAAGCTTCTCAAAATATTAATAGCCTGAGTTGATGCATAGAAAAAAATTCAACCTTAAAATTACCAGAGTTATTTTTTTTACTTTTCGGTTACAGCTGGAGCCAAAATTTAGTCCATTCAAAGCATCCAAAGCCATAACATTTTGAGAATATCATAATGACTTTTCGGTATGTTTTATTATACCACATTAGTCAAGACATGTTCATTCATAGCACAGCTTTAAACACTCTACATTTATTGTGATAACGGAAAGACAAAACGTTTCGGTTGTTAAATTCATTTGTTTAGCTATAAATTTCCAGCCTTAAAGTTAGTACTTATACATTGTAACGGCCTAGTTCTCAAAACAAGAAAAAAAAAGAAAGGGAGGGGTGTAATCTGAAAGAATGCTGCCATCTTATATGGGAACTATTTGTCAAAAATTTAACAATAGAAGATAAGTGCTGAAAAGCTCGTAACTTTAAAACAACAGTTGACAAAAAATCTTTTTCCACGCATTTTGGAGTAACGAAGAAAGAGACCTCTTAATAATTACATGAAAAAAGTAACTTCCTGAGATTCATTCAGAAGCAAAAAAAAAAGAAAAAGGCTAGGTAATGCTCTTTATAACTACATAAAAGTAATAATTTACTGAGATTCATTCGGAAGCCGAAAAAAAAATGTCTAGGTAGTTAGGAAAAGCCCTCGAAAGCCATAAACTTCGTAATTTTCTGAAAATAATAATACGTAACCGGAAATGAGCACATCAAAATTTTTGAATTTCATGACCACTTTTTTCTTGAATCGGTCTTTAATACATTCAACAAATGATTTAGTACAATCGTTTAAGTTATTAACATTGAAGATCTTACATTTTTCTGTTTTAGGAAACGAGTGAAATGTATCCGGATCCAAGAAAAATTCCCTTTTTGTGTAATTTATCGAGTTAGGTAAGGTCATAGAACGAGAAAATCCTTTTTTTTTTATTTGCGAAAAGTCTTTTGTGCGAGGGAAAAGAAAGACAAATTTTAACTCCCATCAAGGAACGCGTCTCCGGTAATGTCTTATCAGGAGATGAATAATTCATTTTACTTACTCGAATCCGTAAGTTGTGATAAGATTTGCTGCCACCAATCCAGTAGTTACTTTCTTTTACGTCTGTAGAACACTCGATCCTTTTGTTTGTTTTTTTCTTCTAACTCAAAGTACTAGAGAACTATTTTTAATTTAAGGGTTTTTTGCAGCCGTTCTTAGTCATGAAATATACTTACTGAAATGCAGAATAAGCTATTTTAAAATAAAAATGTTATAATGAGGTAAAGTCTAGTTAAGACATAAGTTATAAGACGCCGATAGGCGCTTTTAGTTTATTTTACCCCCAAGTTGTTAATATATTCAGAGCGTTGCAATCTTCGTAAAAACTTGACCTAAAACTTATTAAAGTATGGATCCCGGTTTCTGTGTATGCACACATGCATACATTGTAAGGTGAAATTCACCTATATTAGAACATGTGTACCTACAATAGGCTTTCACATTTATTGATTGTTGTTGTTGGCGTGTCCATAGTGAATAAGTACTGCGGACAGATCGGGTGCCATTGCTTCAATAGGTCGGTCACTTATTTATGGAGGAACAAGACAACATAACAAAGATTTACAGCACAAAGAGAGAAAATAGCACCCAAGGCACCCATGGTATCTAATCCACGACCTCCGGCATATGAAGCGAAGCTTCTACCACATAGACACAGAGGCCAACACCTTTATTTGGTGACGAAAATTAAAGGACGGACAAATGGAAACAAATTAAATAATTGCTATCAGGGGCGCCCCGAGCTTACCTTTTTAGGAGGGCAAAAATTCTGAATTTGCCGAATAGAACTCCAATTTTTACCGAATGATAAATACGGGTATGCACACATAAATGCCGTAAATGAAAAAGGACATTCAGGCATTTGAAAAATTCAGCTCTGTTCCAAATCTCCCGAATAAGGAAATTTTTGGGATGTCATGGTGACCTCCCGTGACCTTCCATAGGGGCGCTCCTGACTGCTTTCTGGATAAAACTCATTACTTTTATATGCAAAAGAAAAATATTAAATTGCCTGTAGGTGTTTCAACCAAACAACATTTATAAAAATTTGCGCTGAGAATATAGTGTGTCTCTGACCAATTAAAAATTAGCTTTGAAAATGTATGCTTTTTTGTGGGGGGGGGGGAGGAGGGTACCGAACAGGTAATCGTGATAGCGTTGAGTTGAATTGGATTTTTTCAAAGCGATTCTGCGAAGATAACCCAACAAGCATCCGATTCTATGACCCTTCTCTTTTACTTTAGTACCCAAAACGATGTTCGTTGTCAAGATCAAAAATCAGTTTGTCAGAACCACACAGTAGTAGCCTTCCTTCAATACTAACAGCTTTTTAAGTCTGAATTCCATCGAAGTTATTTCGAGAAAAGTAATTATAATCTTTTTATTAGAATGCATCTTTAAATTTTAAGAAACATTCAAAAATCTGTTAGTGCTGTTTCTGAAAGAAAAAGCTCGTTTATTATAGCACTTAACTTATTTATTACAAGAGCTTAGAAAATTGGCGATGACGTTATTAGTTCTCTTGCTCTCGAATACCTATAAACTTCAAAGCTTAGGAAAATATTAACTTGATGGTTCCATAAGTAGCCATAGATGTAAAAGTAAAATGGCAAGTGTCTAAAAAGCGCATGCGATAAGCACCAAGAGTTTTACTCTAAAAAAGTGAAGGCTGAACTGCAAAACATTAGACATTTCATGAACCAAAGGACTTCTTGCTCGTTATAAATGCAGTTTTAATCGTTAAAAGTGAGTCTTTCTATCGAATAGATACTTACACTTACCAACTATTTATGATTTGTTGACGAAATATCGCTTAATTAAAACCCGTTATGAGATACTTCGGTGATATTAACTTAATGCTTCAATTACATTGATATAAGCATTTATTTTACGACAGCATAAAAATGTTGCAGCACCCGTCTTTAACAGAAATCAAATACTCCGAAAGAAAAAGAATTGAATGCTTTTGAAATGATTGTTTCTCTTACTAAGTTCAGATTTAAAATTCATTCATCATTTCTCACTGTTTACCGATGAATATTTATTTGACAAGTATCCGTACGATTTATTCAGTGCTTAG
Source organism: Uloborus plumipes (assembly GCA_038373865.1). Lineage (NCBI taxonomy): Eukaryota > Metazoa > Arthropoda > Arachnida > Araneae > Uloboridae > Uloborus > Uloborus plumipes. The sequence continues at coordinate 46,383 of JAXGGA010005287.1, read as the reverse complement.
CGCAATTGAAAAGCTTCTTGCCACTTTGTAAATGCAATCCGTGTTTTTCAGAAGAAGATAGCTATAAGTATTTGTCAAAATGAATCTTTTATGTCTTTTTTTACACTTTACTCCTGTTGGGAAAAGAAATTCCGCCCATAATGTAGTGACTAGATCTGAAATCTAAGTTGTAAATCACGGAAATGTACCGTCGAAACCATTTTAGCTACAAACGTAGAAGCGGAAAATCGTAAACACCTCCGTCATTTTCTTTTCCGGCTTTTTCTCCGAAGCTGACTTTACAAAGTTTTACTGCCTCTTAAAAACACCGAAATTTCATATCCAGGAGAACGAGGATTAGCTTCATGTCTGCAATTGGTAATAAAAAAAATATTTATACAAAGTAATCTGCTTTTTTAACTTGTTTTGTGTAATCATTCAAATGTGAAATATTGATTCAGTTTAATGTTTTAAGAAAAGCAAAAATCTGCTTAAACCTATGAGTAAAGTTTAGTTGAAAATAAATTTAAAAATTGCTTTGCTTGTTGGCATGGTTTTTGCTGTTTTCGGATGAAATAGAATTGTGTTTGGCCCCTTTGCTCCCCCCCCCCCGCGGAAAAACTTGAAATGACGGCCCTGTCTTTGCCCAAAATAATGGAAGTTAGTGCATTTTTCAGTAACCTATATCTATTTATTGTTAAATAGCCCTTAGTTAGAACCGGTAGCTTCACTAATTGCTTAAAGAATTAGTAAATTTGAAGTTCGGCTGCAATTGCTATCCATTTTATATGCTCATAAAGAATACAAAAATTGCAGTTGTGTCACGGATAGACAGTGAATAAGCTGAGAGTGGAAATAGAACACTTCATTTTGTAGATGGCAGGATGAGCACAAACGCGCAAGCAGTAAAAACATTTTTGGGTGAGCATTCTTGCTAATCTTACCTTTGACACATTGAAGTATTCTGTTTCATCTTCCAAATCACCTACCATATGTCCCTGCCATAAGAAATTTGTATTTATTTCTTTTCAACTGCGGATCTTCAGATTATATGATTTGTTTGTCGCAACAAGTAACAAGCATTCATAACAAGTTTAAGACATTTTTACGCATATATTTACATTTTATTCCCGGGATTTTAGACTTAAGCTTTTGATTGCGATATACTTGAATATAAGAAATCATTGTGCACCACAGTGGTGCCTAGTCTACGGACCGTGATCCACATCTACCAGGATAAGCTGATCTATGTGGCCTTTTTTTTTTTTTTTTTTTTGTTACAATTCAAAAATCACAATTAATGACGACAACGGTCAAATCTGAAGCCTAACATTCAGAAATTGATATCTGAAAAGCAGTTAATAAAATAAAGTCCAATAATAATTCCAAAAGTTGTAGTTTTTTACTTTCTTTCCCTTTCCATATTTTCCAATGTTATTTAGAAAAAATTTAAATATTTTAAATTTTCACATGTATTCTGACCCACAATAAACATTCTAATATCTGTTTTAATATTGTTTTAATCTGTAATAAAGTGCGTCTCTGGAGTAGAGAAAAGTTGAGCTCCACTGATGTTTCATAATATGAGCTATCAACTTTCTAAAATGTTTTCTTGTACTTAAAAACTAATGATTTGTACGTGTTGCGGGCGAGACCATATAGTCACGCCCGCTACACATACAATCATAGTGCAAATCATCAATCAGTAAGTTTGCAATAAAACGGTAGTAAGCTACTGTCTGATCTTAAGTATCTCTCATTTACGCATGTGTCAGGTCTTCTCTGATCTTACCAAAATAGGGGTGATAATTAAGATAACCATAACGGGAAGAATAATAAGAAGCATTTTGAGCCGTATCAAACAACGTGGAACGATGCTAATTTCAAATACATTGTGTAGTTGAATATGTCAAAAGGATATAGCAAAGTTTCAAATTGAAAACTTCCGAAAGTTATCACCCACAACCCATTTACCCTTTTTTTAAGCTCGCAAATGCTAGGCAGTGCTTTTCAAGAACGGACAGTACCGGTTCATTACGAAAAATACTACCAAAACTCTACCATTAATGTTTGTAAAACGATCACCTAGAACTACCTCCAGTCTTTCGGCTATCTGACTCCACTGAAGTCCAGAGTTCCTGTTTAAGCGTCTTGCTCTAATTAACAGGTGTCGTCGTATTTCGCGCTAATGTCGAGGCGCTTTCTCGTTACGTTACCTGATATCGTCGATCAGTTCCTCGTAGTTGGAGCTGCGTCGTTGAATAGGTCTTCCTCTGATTGAAATAGGAAACTCTGAGCATTTTCTTCAGCTTCAACTATTTGTTTAAGAGACGCTTTTCAGCAGAAGACACTCTGGCGTGTTCTTTTTCTTATATTTATTACTCCATGCATTATATTTATACTCAATATAATACATTTTTAAGGATTTTTTTAATAATACCCGGGTATGTGATTTTTTGAGTAATACCCAGGTATATGATTTTTTGAGTAGTTCCGCTTAGTATCGTATACTGTCTGATTTTCTTACGTAAAACCTTCTGCGTACTTACACATGCGTCAGGTCTTCTCTGATCTTACCAAAATAGGGCTGATAGGTAAAGTAACAATAAGGGGAGAAATAATAAGAAGTATTTTGATCCGTATCAAACAACGTAGTGAGAACGATGCTAATTTAAAATACATAGTTCAGTTGAACGTGTCAAAAGGAAAAAAACAGATGCAAGTTTCAAATTGAAAGTTTCGGAAATTCCCACTCACAGCCCATCATCCCTATTTTATGTGGAATGGTTCCCAAATGCTGGGCACGGTTTTCAAGGATGGACAGTATTCACCCTCCACTTATGAAAACCTTTTTTTTTTTTTTTACATTTTTAGAAATTGATGTATTAAAAAAAACGCTTTCAAATTTTTCATCTTTAAAAGTTTCCACTTGAATAAAATAAAAAGTATCCGTTTTCTTAATCATCATGCGCATCATATTCAGTGCACATAAAAATTTATCAATCAAAATCAAATTTAAGCTCTTTATAGCTTAAAGCTCAGTGGAAAGCAGAAGTTAGTATACATTACAGTTAACTAATTTTTAATAAACATATTGGAAAAGAACTCGAAAAATCTACTTTTGTATTATTTCTCAAGTTTTCTTTTCTTCTTGCATTCGCGACATGACTTCCTTAATAAGACAACAAACTTTATACGTAAAGCATCCATTTAACCAATATGAACGAAAAATAAGGAAACAATAAACATCTCTTGGTGGTTTTTTGAAAAAAAAAAAAAGTTTAAAAGAATATGAATGCATTCGGTTCGATTGCAAACTTTCTCTTGCGTGGTTGGAATACAGACCTGTACTGCTATCTAAGAAGGAGCAATAGCAGTAAAAGTAATACCGCTGCAATATTTTTATCAATTTTAAGAAATAAAAAGACTTTAAATTAATGTTTTGCTTAAATATTTTATTATAAGTGATCTCAATAGTTTACAAATACTAAGAACTATTTTTTGTGTCGAGCAATTTTATTTTTAGTTTTTTAAGATCTAATGCCTTGGATTTTTTTGCCTGCTCTATTGATTAGCGAAATATTTTAACCTTTAGTATTAATAATAGTATTAAATATATTGCTTTTATATTTGCAAAGAACGTGAAGCTTATCTTTTATTAATAGTGACAGATAAACAACTGAAGCACTTATAATATAGCAACAAGCAATATAGTTTATCCTTTCATATTAATAATAGTAATAAATATATAACTTTTATTTTCGTGAAGAACATGAATTTTATCTTTTGTTCAGAGTTACATACATACATACATATAAACAAACAAACCCACATGTGAAACTAATAAAAGAGTATTAATAAAAAGAGAAATCAACATCTCATAATTCGTGTGTTCATGCATTTCAGTGCAGTTTCGTTTGTGACTCACAAAATAAATATCAATCTATGCATAGCAAACCCTTACTGTCAAGGTACATCAGACGATGCACTCACAGTTATTGCATGTAACGGAGTTAATTGTTTGCGGACGTGAAACATTTGATTCAATTAATTATACATTCCCAGTCAGCTCTAATCCCATGAAGATGACCTTGTCCTTTAGGGTATTCTAGTCGGCACAGATTAGCGTTTCAGTATCTCATTTCTGTTTACTACGTGAAGAAATGTATTAGCATCCTCTATATATAACCGTATGGCGCATTCAGTAATGATTATTAGGCACTATGCCGGGGTATGCATCAATTAATTGCTATATTGATTTAACCTGAGACAAAATTGGTACACAATAATTCGTTATGGCTCTTTTTCATTGCAATATACTAATTCATTGTAAATATTGTATCAATTTTTAAACACTTCGATTTTCAAATTTAAAAATCACCACAAAATTATTTTTAGCTTAGATGTTTTAACTTCCGGAAGCTATATTTTATATAAACATATTTTCAAATTAGGAGCTCATGGCTCTTGAAAAACTTGATGCTAAGATAACTGTTTTCCAAACCTCTATTGTTTTTGGATTTTCTGGACACTTTTGAACTTATGGAGTTCGTTTGATCTTAATCATGCTCACTAGGCATCAAAAACTACAACAGCTATTAGGGACGAATACTCAAATGGGCAATTCCATGCAAGTGTGGAAAAGAGTTGGAAAAATAAAACTACAGCAATGCGTCTGTTTTGCATATTTTTTTATTTAAAAATGTTTGAACTTTATTATTTATTCTAATTTTTTGTCAAGAATGTAGTATTTTTAGTTTGGCAGCACTTTGAAGTTGGAAATGGAATATTTAACTTTTGGTAAGGCAAATGATCAATCTTTCAACGTTGGTAAGTTTCAATTTTTTGCTTTAGATAACTGTTTTAAAGGAAGAATATTGATTATTGCACTTTAATTCAATATTGTGAATTGCTTAAACGAATGTTTTCACTTAAATTATGTGATTTATATAAACTTCAAAAATGCACTGTTCTATGTAAAGTAAGTTACCAAAAACATATTAAAGTTCATGATGTGCATAAAGAAAGGGCAATGCAATGTTAACAATGCTATATTTTCTATCTTATAAGTGTGTATTAAGCAAATAGTTAAAGTTTTTTTGTAAATATTGTTTATTTAATTTTTTGTGCTACAATCAAAATGTGTAACGTAAGTTACCGAAATATGCACCTATAATACCTAAGTAGGACGTAAATACTTGCGTTTAAAGTAAATTGTGAAATAAACCTATGTGGTTAGTAGAAGTAATTTATTCAAGAATTCCTTTAAATGTACTGTATTTACTTAATTTAAATTAATCATATTTCTTAAAATATCTCTCTTTGTTAATAAGATTACAATACACCTCTATTATAAATTACATGTTTCTGTTTGGCTTTTAAGATATTAATTATCTCTAAACTATATCACTGCATTCGGAATATTTAAGAGGTAATTTACTAAAAATTACTCAGAAATGGACTTCTGTTATGCTTTAAAGTTTTGAAATATGTTTTGGAAAAAACAAATATAAAAATATTTTATCTCTTACAGGTGAAATATATTTTATTCTGCATTAAAATGCCACTGAACTCTGCAGAAAGATGCGCTGTAAAAGGGGTATGTGAAAAGTCATGTGGATATTACAGATTCGAAAATAAAAGTCACTTTTGATGGTACTAAAATATGTCAGAAAAAGCAAAATTTGTCAAAACTATTTTCTGGAGATCCGCACATTGACAATCAACATTTGAGAACTAGAAATGGACAAACTGTGGGGTTTCGTTTAATTAAGTATTTCAAGGTACAAGAAGAAAAAACAGAGATAAAAGCCGGTGAATGGTGTGTGATGAAGTACGAAAATACATTGTATCCTTGAGTTGTGACAATTATTGAAGAAAACGAGTTTAAAGTGAAAGTAATGGCTGCTGTTGGAACCTATTATATATGGCCAGAAACGACAGATGAAATTTATTATGAGAAAACGTGATTCGAAAAATTGAACCTACCTGAACTTGTTAATAACAGTGACCATTTTGCATTTAAAAGTTTTATGTTATGTAATATTTTCGATTGTTCATTGAATTTGGTATTAAATTTCTATAAATTCAATTTATAATTGTTAATTTTGAATATTTTGATCTAAACTAAGCTGTAATTTACATTTATTAATTTTTGTAATTAAGATTTGGTTGTAAATAAATTTTGTAACGTAAGTTACTGTAACGTAAGTTACCCAGTCAAAAATTCTTATAATTCCCAATTTTTTAAATAAATTTTTAAACTAATGAAAATCAATTCCTGAGCATTATAAGGAACTGATAAATTATACTTCAAACAAGAAAACAGCTGTAATAGAGCAGAAATTTTCCTTAGAACCAATTTTTATGTTATGTCATTCCCTTTTTGTGTAACGTAAGTTACTGCCTTAATTCTGACTGCTAAATTTTGAAAAATTTTAATGCATCGAATATTTTTGCATTTTAATTTTGCTTTTGACTGTCATTTTCATAGAAAACTTTTATTCAAGGTTTTTATGACAATATTTGTCTGTACTGAGGTGCTAAATGCCTAAGCGTTGGTCAAAATGTAACGAAAGTTACCGTGGAATTGCCCAAATGGGACAATTGCTAATTTAATTCTATCTTAATAAAGAGAAGATAGTGGTACACTGTAAAAAATGAATGTTATTTTTACAGTATAATCAGCTAATTTTATAGTAATAAACTGTAAAAATTGCTAATTTAACAGTGATAAACTAAAACTGCTAATTTTAGTTTATTACCGTGCATTTTACAGTTTTAAACTGGAACCTCTGCTGCCAGCATTATTCTGTTGTCTTTACAGTAAAATACAGCTAAGTTTTACGTCAATAAATTCTAATTTGCTAGTTTTACAGTTTATTGCTGTGCATTTTAGTTTTAAATTGGAACCTAGGCTGCCAGTGTTATCACGAAAAACAACAGTTCGTTTTTTGCAGTGTAGGTTAATGGTTTAAGTCCTTTATGTCCCGTCGGGACTTAGAAGTACCGCTTATATAATTTTAGTATTATGAATCTTAAATGGCTGGAATCGTGCTGGTACTTGAAAGTACCACTCCTTGTACTTTACTGAGAGGTTGAAAGATGGTACCTGCAAGCGGAAACAGTTTTCCTAGGGGCCCTGAGGCATAGGTGAACCTAGTCTCTACTGATTGTCAATTTTTTTTATTCCTTATATATGTCGTTTGAGGTATTTTTAACTGAAAAAAAAATATATATAAAAAAATCATTGCTGAATTAAATCGGGGCATAAAGGGTTAAAAAACTAATTTCGAAAGTGTTTGCGTCAGGACGAATGACCAAGTTCCGGCATTAACTTTGGTTCATAATGATACTAAAATCTTTGTCTCACTATTGCAACAAAGAACCTTTAAAAACGATTCTTACTAAAGACTTAACGTGTGGCCAACAAGTGAAGATTCAATTGAGTCTTAATAATAGAAAATTAATAAAAATTCTACCGAAACAATAATAAAAATAGCAATAATAATATATTTAGTCAAGTTTAAAAGTTTAATAACTAAATGAAAATACCAAAAATTAAATCCAGAAGAAGACACAAAGAAATAATACAGGGATGAGTAACAGAACAACTCTGAGTTAAACTTGAAAACGTATCGTTACACTTGAGGTTTCAAATCTAGTTTTTTGACTATAAAAAAAATCTAACAGTTTCAGATTATTTAACTTATATTGATAAGCTAAAAGTACTTCATGGCTGAAAAATATGGGTGTGTTTTGATTATTTTCCTGCTATCATTTTATGCCTCAAATATCTCATGACAAAAACTTTTAAAGTAGTGCAATATTTTCTTTTTCTTTTTTGGAAGGGTAGGTAGTTTGAAGAACATATGATAATCATTAACTAAGACTGAACGATGCAATTTGAAAACCAAGCTAAAATTATGTAAAAATATTTGTAGCTTTCTCTGTGTCCATTTCATCAAGAAATATATTTTTTCAAGCAAATAAAAATGTGTTTTTATAGAACGTATAATCAACTATCTGTAAAAAAGAATTATAACTCAATCACTTATTTTAAATGATTTTATTTTCACAGTCATATATACAAAGCACAGTACGTACACAATTTGGTATTATATACATAAAACTTGCAATACATACATCTCAAATTAAAAAAAAATACACTGAAGAAAATAAAGGGCTTGTTTTTTATTTAATTAGATAATACTTTACTCTTAATATTACATATACGTTGATGAGATGTTCGAAATGCATTAGCTTCTTTTTAATGAAATTACGAGAAGAAAATACAAACGTCCTCTGCCATAGTACCTCTATGGATTTATATTTAAATTTTCAAAAATCTGTGACGCACGTAAATTTCTAGTCCAAAAGTCTAGTCTAGCTCCAAATATAATTTTATGAAATTGAGAAAAAAAATATTTGAGCTTAAGACCAAAAGCAAAGTAATAGGCTGTTTTGGATGCATTATTTTTTTCTATTCACTGTTCATTGAACGAGAATTTTAAATACACTGAAAAATGAATAATATTTTAGGGTGTAATAAATTCTCTTAAGAAAGATGCTTTTGAATAGTAATGGTTTTGCAACTATATACACAGTAAAATACATGACTAACTTAGCAATATGTACAATTTCAAAATCGCAATATGTTAAGTAAACAAAACACAGAAATTCGCTACAGAAAATACATGAATGTACATGCTTAATGCTTTACTCTACATTTTCTGACAGCTTGAACTACTTCAGTGTAAATGGACGATAAATAGTCGCGTAGAATGCATAATAGTTTTCATAATAACGAGAAACTTTAAATTTTGCGATTCTAAGCTGTCAGAACTTTAACATTCTTGAAAGACGTTTGCTAATTTCTATTTGTAGCATTATGAGATAATTCAAAGCATCAGTTGTTTTTTTCTTTGTTAAAGGTGGTAAATAAATTCATGTTATCTGGAAGAAAGTTTGCAATTCATCTAAATAAGAGCATTCAATGCGAAAAACAGTCTGTTAAAGAAAACATTTGTTGTAAATTTCATTTGGAAAGTAGTCTTCAAAGATTGACAGTGTTAAACTGTTCTTTATTATTATTATTATCATTATTGGATCTCTAGTCCAGACCACAATTTTTCAGTTTCTCATTAACCGACAACGCCAAACTGCAGTTTATAACACCTCCTAAGCTATTCCACGCAACAATTTGTAGCTAGTACTTAACACATTATTTTCTAAAACGTTTTACACAAGAACATCAGAATTGACTACTCCAAACAGTACTTCAGAAAAGTTCCTTTTGCTGACTATCCCAAACCATATGCTTCTATTCAATGGGAAAATTATAAATCGTAATAAATAAATTTGAAACTCACTTCGCCAAGCTGTTTTATTTATTTATTTCTATTTCCTTTTTCTTTTTACAATCTTCGTGAGTTTTATGGCAATCTGGTTTTTACAGAAATGCTTGCACTAATACTCTGATTTGTTTCTTACAGACATTAATATATAGATATATGTTCTTTTCGTCAGATTTTTTTTATACTTATCTTTTGAATACAGAATAGTACTCTATTCAAAATAGTTACTAATAAACACAAGTGAGTTGACACACAAGCCATTTTACCGTCTGCTAATTTTGGATAGCTGGTACTTAACAGCAAATTCATAATTATTAACAACTATGTAGCTGTTAACGACGTCTAGGTATTCTCAGAATTTAAGCTATTCACATATTTAGGTTCTGATAATGATTCATTTTCAAGATTTTTATCTGAAATGTATTTGTTTAACAATAAAGCCTGTAAGAGTAGAAAGCGAGAAAATAAAGAGTTAAAGAGAGAAATTACTCGTTTCTCGTCGTTTTTTCATCAAATGAAGATGAGTCTAGCTGAGTTTGTCAACATGAAAGTTTCCTAGTATTATATTGAACTTCATGACGTTTATATTTCCTTTTAGAGCTGATTTTTAAAATACACAGTTTCTTACCTGTATCTTAAAATAAAAGTACCTAAAAACTTATGTGTCTAAAAACAACATTGAAAAGAAATTAATCAATTAGCGCAATATAGAACAATACATTACTTTGGTTTAAACATAATTTACAACAAGCACCAATAAATAACACTGACAAATAACAAATAACACAATAAACTAACACCTAACTTAGAACAAGGCAATTTTTACTTTATGTAAAAATAATGAATTTATTAAATTGCAGTAGTTTAGAAAGATTTGAAAAGTTGCTTTTTCAGACAATTTTTTCAAACAGTTAGGGTCTATTTTTGCTAAAATTAAATATCTCCTATAATATATCATTTAGTTTCTCATCCTTGTTTCTAAACATATTTTGTAATCTAATTTCAGAAAAAAATTAACCACTCAATTATACTCGACTGCAGTGAGTTTGTTTTTAAGAACAAGTAGTGTAAGAGTGTATAAAAGAGTAAATTTGTAAGTGAGGTGAAATATTTTCAAGCAATGAGTTGCAGTTTTTTTTAAGTGATTTTATTATCGGTGTATGGTTTTTTTTTCATCTTAGTTCAAAAAGGTGACAGCAACTTTGATAGAGATATTTTCCTTTTTAATAGTCTGCTATTAAAGTGCGAGTTTTACTGGGCCCCTAATTGATCGTTGTCTGTAAAGCACGCAAGAAGTTTTAGCTTCAGAATTTTACTTTCTTCTCAAGAGGATTTCTCACATTTATCTTCGTTTCAGTGCCGCTTTTATTCGAGGTAATATCCATTCTGTTTACGCTACTTAAATAAACTGTATCATTAAGGCCATATTAAGGCCATAAGGTATTATTATTATTTGAATACATAAACAAAATGCTTGCAGAAATAATATTTTATGGCAGTTTATTTTTGAAGTTTGTTTATGCTAGAGCATTTATTTATGTGTTCAGCAACGAAAGAACAATTCTTTTGCGTTTTCTTGCTTAACTTGATAATTTTCCCCACAATGACATGAGGTGAGTGATTTTGAATAATAATGTTTTTTTTTTTCTTTTTTTTCTGAGATATTTCTTCTTCTTTCGAAAAAGATGTTATTTTAGTTCATATAGAAATCTTGCAATAAGTATCATGAAGATTTTTTTTTTTCCATTTCAACGAAATTTAGTAATGAAGCTAATAGAGTTCGGAGGTTCTTAACATTAACTTGGTTAAACGACAGCTTTTAATAACAACAACAGCTTCATTGCAATAACGAACTAATTCTAAAAGAAGCTCGGACGTATGAATTAGTTCCTACTTATTCTAAGAACGATGTTTAAACTTCAAAATTGCAACAAGACTTTGTCATTTAGTGAATGCAAGCTAAAAAGGATTCAGACCATCTAAGCATTGGCCGGTATTGTGTCTGATTGCGAAAATCAAGTGAAACCAGAAAACGCTGTGCTTTAGTTCGGCATCGCACCAAAAGCAATAACTGTGGCATGTGATAAAATATATATATATATATATATATATATATATATATATATATATATATATATATATATATATATATACAAATACAAACACAAATGCGGCGACCAGCAACAGGCTCTGGGCACAACTGGGCTGGTCCTAGTCAAACAATAGACTACAATGAAGATCAATAGCCCTCTTAAACCTTTCTACTCCATTGCTTCTTACCGCCTCTTCTGGTAAACTGTTCCAAGTTCCCGCTACCCTGCTAAAATCGTAATTTTTCCGAATTTCCAGATTAGACTGACATTTAAACAGCTTAAAACAATGACCACCTTGTCCTGCTTTCCGTGCAGAAATCTAACAACGTAACATCATTCATTTTAATTTAAACAACTGAAATATGTCCCCTCTGGTTCTCTTTGCTCAAAACTATACATATTAAGCATTCTAATTAAAACTTTATGAATCACATATTTTTAGTAACCACTAATTTCTAAAATGTCTTCAGTGCACATGAGCCACATTTTGTAAACAGTTCACATAAATTGATGGCAATAAATAAAGGGAGAAAGAACTCGATGGTTCTATCGTTTTCTTGGTATGAGCTCCAATTTCACGCCTCCTCTGGACCGCAGAACCAATTCTGCTGCCAAAAAGAGCTGATCCCTCTGATCTGCGGATCTGACGGTGAAGTTTCGGAGGATATTCGAGACGATTGTCTTCTCCTCCAACATGGCAAATTTTTGTCCTGCAAAAGGAGGAAAATAATGGATATAATTAGCAAATGTTCGCTAGTTAAACTCATACTTTTATCAATGCTGCACTGCAAAAAAAAAGCTGTTGTTTTTACAGTATTGTACTGACAGCAGAGGTTCCTGTTTAAAATTAAAAGCACAGTAATAAATTGCAAAACTAGCTATTTCGCAGTTTATCACGGTAAAACGAGCAATTTTACAGTTTCTTACTGTAAAAATAGCAATATTACCATAAAATTAGCTGTATTTTAGGGTTGGTTAGGATAAGTGAGTCTGGCAGCAGAGGTTCCAGTTTAAAACTGTAAAATGCACGGTAGTAAACTGTAAAATTAGCATTTTTTACAGTTTACTACTATAAAATTAGCTTTATTAGGGTTGGTTAGGATAAGTGGGTCCCTGTTTAGAACAGTTCGTTTTTAAAGCCTTATACAAAAGTTTTAAAGCAAAACAACTTACATTTGTTGACTTATTTTGTCATGGACATTATTAATTAACACAAGCTCGGCATTATTTCCTAAAAAAAGGCTTTAAATATTTTTAACTATCTTATTCTTAAAAATTGGCGTGGGGGACCCTCTTACCCCCTGGGAAGGGGTAAGTGGGCCACCTTCCATTTATTTATATTTAAAGTGAGCATATTTAGGAAAGGGGTTTGTGGGTCCTGCCTAACAAAGTATTCAACATTTTAGTAAGGAATATTCTTCTATAAATGCATCCATTAATGAGATATCTACATACATTTAAATGTGTATGACAGAAAATTATAAAGCGGAATACAAAACAATTATGTCTGTGAAATTCATTAAAAGCCATAAGGCGTATTTTTTGCTTTTACATATAAATTAATGTTGAATAAACAGAATGGAGTCGAATAAGGTAAATTTTGGTAAAAAAAATTGTAGGTTAAAAAAAATGGCAGCGTCCATTTGAAGTTTTTTAAGGGCGAAACATTATCATTTCATCCTCAGTTATAATTCTAACATCACCTACATCAAACCAATATTTTTTTCATTTGTATCATATTTTAAAATTATAGCTTCATAATACTTCATGATTTTCGTTGATGCAAGTTTCCCAAATACATAATTACCAGCTTTTGCAGCTTTTGTAGCTGAACCATCAATTTCTTCTAGGTCTCCATAGTTACTTTTCATTTCATCGTAAAAATTACTTCATCAAAACTGCTTTTCATTTTGAAATAATCATTATTATGAATGGGCCTACTTACACCATAGTGAATGGACCCACTTACCCTAAAAAAGAAAACCACGGGGTAAGAGGCCCCCCCCCCCTTAAACACTTATTAATAATACTTTGCATAAAAATTCTTATTACAGTGTGGACTTTAGGTTAAACTCTACAAGACAACTTGATGAACATAAAAAAATAATACAAACTAACATTGAAACACTTCTTTGAAAAACGTTGCTTGAACTCGCAAAAAAAAAAAAAGTAAATTTTAATATGATATAAAAAAGTTCCATGAAACCCTAATATACGCAAAGGCAATCACTGTGATAAAATTTGACATGACCAGTACAAAAAAGTCTAAAAACCATACGCGCATTTCAGTTTTAATGGGGGTGGCCCACTTACCCCAGTGGCCCACTTACCTGAACCAACCCTACTGCAAAAACAACAGTATAATACTGGCAGTAGAGGTTCCAGCTTAAAACTTTAAAATGCACAAACTGAACTGTGAAACTTGCAACTTTACAGTTTATAACTGTAAACTAGCAATTTTACAGTCTATTACTGTAAAATTACCAACTTTACAGTTTATGACTAAAACTAGCAATATTACCATAAAATTAGCTGTATTATACTGTAAAATCAACTGGAACCATGCAGTTCATTAAATATCAACAGTGCTGCTATTTAAACCTTGAAATCAAAGTATAGTTCTTATCGGTAAGCCCGCCTGCCTGTTTAAATTCGATTCTATATTTGAATATCTTAACTGTGTGTGGGTTTAAATTGCACATGAGTGGAATTCAAAGATTAAACATAAACCCTGAAAAACTCTCGTGATTACAATCACACATTTCAGAAAAAAAAGCGATTTCCAGGTAATTTCCAAATAAGAATAAGACCTTTTGTCGTATTATTGCAATTCAAAACTGAATTTAGTTCATATAATTTTAAAGAAAATGACCGAACATAATTTTTCTTAAACGTATTCATTTATTTATTTTGATAATAGCATTTAGCTTATTGTGATCAACTTGTACGTATTGCGTCAGAAAAAAAAACGTGCATAGTATATCATGGGTGACCAACATGAGGCAGAATTATATGCAGGGGAAGTAATCACTAAAAAAAAGCAACCTCATGAAAATCACTAAAAAAAATATTTTTTCTAGAAGTTTTCTAAATGATGATTTTATTAATTTCTCTTTTTAATTTTCCCGTACTCTATTTGTTTAGTTATTTATTTACTTATTTTCCATTTTTTTACTTTTTAAATTTTTAATTATTATTATTATTATTTTTATTTTAAAGAGCTGTATTTCCTTGATAAACATTCCTTTTTCCTTTTGTGATTTGTCCTTCGTTTAATTTCACTTATTTAAAATTAATAATTATTGTATTAAATATAGAAATACTATTCTTAAAAAATGATTCACACAGACAATATTATTTTTTAAGTAACGTTTACTCAATTTCTATAAGACAGCTTGTGAAAGTGAATCCTCTTGCAGCCCCCTGCCAGCGCTCACATACAAAAGCTGGAGGTTAATATTTTTCGTGATGTATTTTTTTAGTTTTTCCAAAGTGTTTGCAATTTTTCCTTGCTGAATTATGATTATTTTTACTTTTAAAGGTCAAAGTTAGTGGTTATGCAGATATCTTGTATCCCATACCGGTGCTTGTAGATATAAACATGAAATTCATATACTTCGTGATTTTTCTACAATAATTCTCAAAGTATTTTGTTGTTAGTCCCCTCTCTTGCTTAATTCATCTTTTTTTTTCAAAAGTTAGGGTTAGAAAGTGCACCACCTTGCACCCCCTTGCCATAACTGATTTATATAAACATGAAACTAATATTATTCCTGATGTATTTTGTAGTTAAGTAAGCGGTAATGTCTTCTGTTTACAATACATTTATTTTCACTTATTCAAAAATACTTATTGTTAAAGAACTTTAAAAAACATTAAAAAAACATTAAATTTAAATTACTTTCAAAATTTTCTTATATGCATTAATATTATTATTGTTATTTATTTGTTTATTTATTTGTTTATTTATTTCAATCTTTAAATGCTAATGGCGAAAGTATGCCACTTCTCAAACCCTGCCAGCGCTCATGGACTAAAAAGTGAAATTAATAATTTTCATGATGTACTTTTAAATTAATCCCTTCTTCATCAATCAAATTTAAATTTGTCTAACCCAATCGGTGAAAGCGCACTCCCGTGCGGGAATTCATTTACATAGACTTAAACATAACCATGTCAAATACTTTTCGTGATGCTTTTGTAGTTTGCCTATTATTTAAAATGAATTATTAAGTTTGACTCAAACAGAAAAATAATTATTTAAAAAAATATTTACGCTAAAAAATAAAAAAATTAATAAAATCCCCTCCTCCCCCTAAATAATTTTGTCATATTAGCATGTGGAACATACTTATTTTACGGATTTTTTCAGAGTAATGGTGCTGCCATCTGCTGACGTTTACTAATAGTAGAACATTATTGGCTTTTACTTTCTTTTCTTGGTCTTTCTTTTGCAATTAATAATACTTGTAATATTTAGTTTCAAATATTTGCCTCAACAGAAGAGAAGAAAATGAAAACCTTGCGAGAATCACTTATAATTGACACTAGTGGTAGCTTTCGAGGGTTACTGCTAATTGTAATTACCTTATGAAGAAACGCAGTGAATAAATAAAAACATAGTTTTAAAAAACCGTTGTCAAAATAACAGAAAAAAAAAGAATACATTGCAACCAAAATCAAAATTTTTTAAAAGAATAACACTAAACTTTTCATTTCGTCTATTTTTTTTCCTAGGCAAAAAAAGGCTAATTTGCATAACAAGATCGAGAGTAGATGAAGGTGTGATAAACTGGTAAAAATTAAAGAGCGAAAGAATAATCCTTTTAAGTTTGTCTCAACTGTTTTGCTGAATAGAAAGACATAAAACTAAAAATTAATTAATGAAAAAAAAGCTTAAATCCTACATCCTTCTGATAAATTGGAAAGATGCACGATTAAAATAATTTACAATTTTGCATTGCACTTTCCTACAAATATATTAGACTCTTAAAGTCAAAGTATATATATTATACGTTATTTTGTAATTGCTGTTTCTTTTTTTTTCTTTTCTTTTCTTTTTTTTTTGACTTCAATAGGGCATGCTAAAATTCCCATAGTTCCTTGCGCGCTGGGTGTTAAGCACTTCCGGTTATTCCACTGCTGGCTTCTGCCGTTGTTTTGTCTGAGTAATAGAACATATAAACCTTAAAATGCCATGGAGTTGCTGCGTCCCTCAATGTTCTGCAACCTCCAAAGCTAGCAGGAATTATGTTTCCATTCATTTCCAACGGATTCAAGTGAAAAAAAAAAAAAGATAACATCTATTCGTTTTTCAAAACCCCTAGCAAGTACGCGAAAGTTTGCAGCAGGTATTTTAAAGAAAGTGACTTCTTGACCAAGAAAACCGGTAAGTGTATGTCATTTCTGTTTTATGAAATTCAGATAGTGAATTTGTTTTGGTGATATTGATAAAATTAGATACATTGTTGTTGTTGTTGTTGCATGCCCCCGTTGGTCAGCGGTGCTAGACCAGGTCCATGATGTTGTACACCCTAAGGAAATCTAACACCAGCAAAGGATCGTCCGCCAAATCCTGTCTGGTAAGTCCCAGGCACTCAAGGATGTGGAGAGGAGATGCCTCTTGAACAGAACAGTTGGTACATGTTTGAAATCTCTTAGCACCCCCAATGAATTTCATAGTTTTAAGATGACCACTACGAAGGCGGGCAAGAGTGGTTTGCTCCTGTCTATTGAATTCTTGAGCCAGGGAACCTCCAGGACGAGAACGCTGATACCAGTGGTGCTCTGGGGGGACATTCCAAGTAATCCCATTTTGGTGTTTAATCTTTGAGAAAATCTCACTATAGGTTAGCGGTGCTGACTGCGCAGTGGGCTCACAAGTACCTGCTTTTGCCAAAATATCTGCGATCTCGTTGCCCTCTAGATTTACGTGTGAGGGAATCCATTGTAGGTGAATAATGTGCGAAGTGGAGAGTTGTTTTAGGGGTCATGACCCCCATACCCCCCCCCCCCCTGTGGATCCGCACCTGTTAAAACGAAACTAAAAAACCAAAGCAAAATAAAAAATCATGATCTCAAAAAAATTGAAAAGACATATTGCAAAGGATTTATGAACTGAGATGTTTGTGAATAAAATACCTTTGTGCACAAATCTAAAGTATAAATACAACGTTAAAAAAGCACAAATACGCAGGGAAACTGTAGACACGTGTTTCGGCGTTGCAAAGAACGCCTTTACCAAAACAAAAAAATTGTGAGCTGATGGATGCACAATAAGCTCATAATTTTTTTTGCATTGATAAAGGCGTTCCTTGTAACGCCGAAACACGTGTCTGCAGTTTCCCTGTGTATTTGCTTTTTTAACGTTGTATTTTTACTTTATAAGATGTTTGTGTAAGGAGTTAGGAGGGATTCATCTGTTAGTAGTTAAGCTTTTAAAGTATTCATTTAAATACGAGCTTGTCATACAATCCTCTTCAACATTCTGTTTACATTCAGTAAGTCAAAACAGTGTTAAAAAAAAAAAGTATGTAAATTAATAGGACAAGGATTTGAGGGGGGGGGGAGTCTGCTTTTTAGTCCTTGGTGATGATTTAAAAGTCAAGATGATTTTATTATAGGATTTTTAATGGTTCTTTAAAAAAATTAAATAAAGTAATAAAAATCATTTTTTGAAGAAAATAATTCAATGTTCTATGTTATTTTTATTCTTCATTTCCACAGTTAATATAACTCTATAATATTTTCAAATTATTTTACAATTTGATTTCTTTTATAATTTTTTTCTACTTATGGGTTAGTACAATCGAAACTTCGCAACAGGCTTGGAAACGACAAAGCAGCCAAAATTGTTTTCATTTACAAATCACTGAATTTAGCTCCTGAATAAAGAAATAGTTTTAAAATTTTCAGGAGAAATAAAATTATTGTGATTATCTCGTAGTCTAGTTCATATCTCTCTAACAATTCTGTAGTTGAAGGAGTAAAATATCCAAATTAACATGAAGCATTCTTTATGCGATTTTGATAATTAAAACAAGGAAAAATCCGTAAATTGTAATTAAATACTATTTTCTACTAATTTATTAATTACTCTTATTTACATTTTTAGTTGTATGTATTTTTCAATTTATACATAAAAGAAGAATCGGATTTAGACATCTAACTTGAACAATTTAATTTGTTAGTATCAACCATACTTTATTAATCTTAAACTAAAAAAAATCTATTTAAATAAAACAAATCTGATTTAAAGAAAAAAATCCGATTTTTTTATTTAAAAAAAAAATCGTGATTTCTATCAACCCTGTTTCAATGCGATGAGATAGCGTATGAAATTTTTAAAAGTTAATTTCCAACTCTGTGTACAGCAAAAAAGAAAAAAATTGAAAGTAGGAAGTGTTTTAACAATATTTTGAAATAATATGTTCCTTGCATACCTGGTTAGTAATTCCGCTTTATTACCACTTGCTTTAGCTCCGAAAACTTTTAATTTGACTTTTAACGAGGAAACAGTTTCCTTTTCGTCAACCATACCTTTTTTTAAGCTTTAAAATGTATAACGTTTGAGAAAGAGCAATTCCGAAAATTTATTAGTGTATCGCGTAATGAAAAAGCACTAGGCTCGAACTACCGGAAGGACACAATCCCAGTTGTACGTGCCGCGCTCCCTGGCGGCAAAGTTTGTCCCAAGCATGACCTATAGACAACATTTTATTAAAAATGCAATGCATTCTTTTCATAAATGTAACAGTATGAGAATGTTGATTTGAATGCAAAATGTTGGCGTTAGACTTCTCGCATTAGTAAATAGACTTTTTCATTCAAAGATGTGTTGGAAAAAAAAGACATTTTCAATTTTTTTTTCTTTTTTTATACTGATACTACAAGCGTTTTTATTTTACTATAATAAGCATGTTATACGGCAACCTGAATCAGACAAAAAAAAAAAAAAAAAGGAATTCTTCCGAAAATACTGAAACAAAATAGCAAAAACCAAAGAAACTGACAAAAGGAAATATCATTTCAAAATCCCTAGAGCGAGAAAGTACATTTCGAAACAAATCCCCACGAAACTTAATGAAAGAATACTTTTGTGA
The DNA here is from genome assembly GCA_038373865.1 of Uloborus plumipes. Lineage (NCBI taxonomy): Eukaryota > Metazoa > Arthropoda > Arachnida > Araneae > Uloboridae > Uloborus > Uloborus plumipes. The sequence continues at coordinate 26,853 of JAXGGA010005287.1, read as the reverse complement.
TAAAAAACTGCAACTTTTAGCTTTAAAAAGTTCAAATGCGGATTATTTTATCAGCAGGTTAATTTTAAGCTTCCTATTTCTGGGAAATATTATTTCTTAGAATACTACAATTACAACTGCTTTTATTTAGTTCCCCAGAAAAGTCTATTTGTAGCCACAGTTTGACTGCTTAAGAAAAAAAAAAAAGCTACTTTTACAGACCGAAGCTAAAATTCTTTCACCCTTCTTTTCCGACATGCTCATGGAAAAAAAACCGCATCTTTACAAGATTTTCACGCGTGTGGAACTTAATTTGAACCTTAATAATTATTCATTCAAGTGGATGAGCTGAAACTTAAAAAAAAAAAAATCATTTGTTGCCGAAAGATACCATTCTCTCTAGAAAACTTTGAACACTATCGTGTTGCCCAAATTATTTCGCAAACTGAGTAAAATAAAATATCCCTCGAGTGCTCATTTGGCTTTAAGTACTCTCAGAAAGCAAAATTACCTGGTGTAGCTTCGTATCGGAAAGAAAGTAAGTGTCCCTATCTGGTGGGGAAACTGGGTGGCAAAATTCTCCATGTCATTGACGTCTGCGCCTGATGGCGTATGAAAGATTATACGACTTAATGGAGGATCGCACTAAGTATGTAAAAAGAGGCTTCCTGACGCCTGACGCAAAACCAAAAAAAAAAAAAAAAAACGTGGAGATTCATTCACGTACGGGTACTACATTGTTAAAACTACAGGTTGCACAAGGCATCTTTAAGAGTGAAACATTGTAGCACCAGCGGTACTCCCTGAAGGGATCACTTGGCTACCCATGGTACCCTTAAAGGTGCCATTTGGCTCCCAATGGCACGTTGGAGTGTCATGAGTCACTCTGGGGGGGCCATAGACCACTCATAGGATGCTACATGGAGTCAAATGATACCTTCAAGGATACCATGGGAAATCAAGTGGTAACTTTCATCGGGTGCCGCTAGTGCTACAACGTTTCACCCTTAAACGTGACCTGTGCAACCTGTAGTTTTATTAGTGTGCTTTTAGGAATTCCATAGTTCTCCCTATTTCATAGCCTACCGCCTTCGGTACCATATGTTTCTACTAATTCCAATTAATGAACGCATATGTTTCTTGGATATCATGAAGTTTGATAGTTTCTGATGAATGGTGTCCTCGTGTCTCTACTCTACGTACCTATGCAACTCCTCGGTCCAGCTGAGAAGGGGCAATAGGCAAATGGATGTCTCTTGTTGATATTTTCCGGCAAGAACCGGTCCGGATCGAACAATTCCGGATTCGGGAAGCACTCTTTGTTCCGGTGCAGCATGTATATCACCAACATGCAGGTGGTGCCCTTCGGAATCTTGAAGCCGTCTACAAAAGGAGAAGAAATGGAAAAGACGTCATTTTATTATCGTATTGCATAATAATTGTAAACAGGAAATTTTCTATGAAGAAAATTAAGTTTCTGCGTACACATTGTACTCACACCGACTCCCGACTATCTTTTTGCGCAATCTCTCCTTGCTTTACATTATTTCAGTGTAGTCTTAAGATTTTTTTTTTTTATCAAGGACAGTTGTAAATTTCAAATTTATTACTAAAAAGCTTACGTATGCTTTAAAAAGTAATCTAAAATACTAAAAATTAGTAGAATCCAAAGCAAAAAATATCGTTTAATTTTAAATCTTTTATTAACAAAACGAAACAACACCATGAAAAAAACTTGTTGGCGGGAGGGGCGGGGGAGGGAGTTAATAAGCAATAGAAATGTATTAAAAATAATTTTAGACGATTTTTCTGTTTTTTACTTTAGATGAATTACTAACTCTACTTTAAAGGCGATAAATGGCAAAATAATTCGTCACTTAATCCCACACAGGGAAGAAGACGTGAAAGATTTCTGTTTGAAACATCGTAAAAAGAATTACTCATTAAAATAAATTATGAATTAAGGGTAAAAATATCCAGCTCACTTCAGAATCTTAATTTGCATGCAATGTAAAATCATTTGCTGTAGCTTCGAAAAACATCTTAAAAAATTTTACTTTTTCTAATTATTTAATCATTCTCATTGAATTCATTACTTTTTTTTTTCTTAATCTTAACTTCGTGTTTTGATTGAAAATTCAGGCTGATTTTATGCTTTACACATCTTATTTAGATTTTTAAGAGAAATGGGCTGAAAACGACTTGTTACTAATGGTACATACATCTAAGTCTATACTTACCAACTTCCACGTCTTCTTGTAATTCTCTGCCGATGTACGGGGCTGGTGGGAAAAGCCTTTGAGCTTCCTGAAAGAACAAGCGTTTACTAAAAAGCAAGTTATGTCTATTTCAAAGGTAAGAGTGCAAACAGTGAATGTTCACAAAATTATTGAAAATTTAAAAGTTTATAGAAGAAAACATGCAATATTTCGTTTTACTTCACAAATCAATTCTCCAATTTAAAAAAAATAATAATAATAATAATAAACACCCTTGTTGTATGAATTATCTGCCTAACTGTGCCCTAATTTGTTCGTTGAATAGTCAATATTTTATGCGAACATATGCATAGTAAAAGTAAATAATATGCTAAAGTCATGTATTGCGTTTTTAAGATTCACATTAAGTAAAGTTTTCAAAAATGTCAGAATTTCATATAATTATCAGAAATAAAAATTGAGTTTTTTGAAATCCCACGCATTTATGCTTCCCTAGAGTTACCATGACTAAAAGCTAAAATAAAGAATATTTCATTCACAATGCTGATTATAGTGCATTGCAGGATTGTTGGCACTCGTCCTAGTAGGATAAGCGCTCTTCAAAACCGGTTGATAACAAGAGAAGTAAGCGCGATTCAGATTGCGAGCGAAACGCGAGGGCGAAGCGAACTTTTCCCCGCGAAACCGGTTTCGGGAATGCGTTCCCATGACAACGCGGCGAATATTCGCCTGTCGCGAGCGATCTAGCATGCTAGATATTTTCGCGTGCGAAAGGCGAGCGAAATTGGGGGACGAGAGCGACAACCAGTCAGAGAGAAGGCGCCATCTTTGCTCTGTTTTGAGCGCGTGTGCATCCGATTTCATTGGCTCTCGCGAGTTGCGCGCTTTATCCTTAGTGGGTGAATACCATCACGTGACTTTAGCCCGCATCTAGTATGAATATTTGGAATTTTTCACCTGCGAGCAAAAAACGCTTCGTTCGCTCGCTTCCCTCGCAATCTGAATCAGCCTGTACGTGTTGCAATAAGCAAGCGTTGGCGAAACCAGTATTTTTCGAGAATCGTTGTTATTTGTTAACAATAAGAAGTAAATATCAATTGAAAACTTGTGCCAAACTGCGTGTAACCTTCCATATTGTGGAAATCTTCACTTGCTTATTGCGTTTACTGTTCTTCCCTTTTTTACGAATCCAATGTTATTCACTATTCTGCTAATACTGAGAGCACTATACTATGCAGAACAACATTCAGTACACTAATTAAAATTCAGTTTTACATTTTTACTAAATGAACAGTTTAAAATGTAAAATCCATTGATTTGTAGGTGTTTGTTTTGACATTGTTACAGGTGAAGCAAGGAACATCATGTATACTTTACCAGAACTCTCTTTAGAGTACGTTTTTAGTTACATAAGAGTAAAAATCTACTTATATTAAAAACTGAATATCTTTCTTTCTATCTTTCTTTCTAACTATCTATTTATGTCACGCTTATTTCTCCTGAACGCCAATGAACTGAAAGTCGAACCAGGTACCGATAGATAGGGAATTTTTCAGGCTTCATTAGTTTCAATTTATATAATTATATGATTTTAATTAGCGAAGATATCAATTAATAAGGAGTCAAATTTAAAGCGATTAAGCCTAATAAATGATTAAACTTCCAAGACATTTATTTTTTACCGTTGCCATTTTGAATTAAAACTCTAATAAAATTATTGAACTATTTAAAATCTCAAGATATTTATTTCTTTCCGTTGCGATTTTAAATTAAAACGTTAATTAAAGCAGGGATTCAAGTGAAACAGCCAATCGCAAATTACAATCGCGACTGGAAATGAATTACATTAGAACGTTTCTTGATAAAAACATCGTGACGTCAGCGTGACGTTTGCCTATGAAAAACGAGCTAGGTAAAACGTCACAGCCTACTTGGCGAATAAGAGGAGATCGCTGAGTGCTTGTGAGCTCTTATTGGCTCCACCCGTAGTAACGTCATGCCAATTTAAGTTGATGATAATGTAATTCACTTCCAGTAGCGATTGCAATTCGAAGCGATCGCAGTGCTGTTTCACTTGAATCCCTGCCTTAATTGAACTTCTTAAAATGAAAGAGTGTTATTTTTTTCCATTGTCATTTTGAATACGTGTTATAACAAAGTTCTAACAATTGTTTTTATTCTAATTATTAATGACATATTTTTTCTCTGGTACCATTTTGAAAATGTGTTTTTAAATAAAATTGCAATTGCTGTTTTTAGAAGGGACTTTTTTTTGGTGCGATCAAAATATTAAAAGAACTTTTTCGTTTAGAATTTTGCAATTAATTTTACAGGAAGAAAGCGGTTTGGAAATAATTGATTTTGCAAAGGAATTTTATTTGTTATTTAGGGAGTGTGCTAAGTATGCGCTACTTGACATCGTCTTTATTTTTGAGGAAGCATGTGCAAATAATTCGATTGATTCTTTGCTGCAGGAAAGCTTTTTAGCGAGCCGCTTTAGCGGGGAGTAGTTTATTAAACTTTTCCTTGGTACTTTAAAGGCGAGCCGCCTTGGCGGCGAGTAGTTTATTGAAACTTTCCTCGCTACTGTAAAGGCGAGCCGCCTTGACGGCGAGTAAACTGTTTAAACTTTCACCATTACTTTAAAGGCGAGGCGCGTTGGTGGCGAGTAGTTTTCTCAAACTGCCTTCACTACATTACAGCCCGTGCAACGCCGGGCCACGCAGCTAGTATTGTATTAATCTTTGAATAACTTCCAATGCTTTAGTCAATAAACCAAACATATTTATGACGTAAAGCAGAGAGTAAAGCATTTACTTTATTAAAATGTCATATTTATTTTAACATCTGAATGACTTCACCCATTCGGTGCTGGTTTTTAATTTTGGTTCCCAATTTGTGCGAGTTTTTTTTTTAATGCTGTTGCGTTTCAATGACAGTTTATTCACCACACCCTTTTCTAAATCATGGGAACATCGTCCTCCAAATAGATATAGAATGCAAATTCTCAAATTTAAATCCGTAAAATAATAAAAACAGATCATCGAAACACAGAGTGAAGATTTTCCATCAAAGTGCGGGCTAAATCCCTTTGTACCAAGCACTCATACAAGTTTGCTTTACAGTTCCACGCTAGGCTCAACATACACTTTGAAATACGTTTCATTCACCCAAGCACTCATTTTTCAAGAAAACAAAAATATGCCATTTATTTATTCATTTACTTATTTTTTGATCACACTCAACTTCTCTAAATTTTGATTCAGAATCCCTTAATTTGCTTTGTACGTATCGCATAACATGAAATGGGAAACTCATCGTAATGCACTGCTAATTACAGCAATATCTGAGCAAATAAAAGTACATTAAATGTTAACGAATTAACATATGAAGAAGCAAATACCCAGAAAAAAATGTGAAAGAAAGTTTTATTTATACAGCTATTTAATTGACGAGGGAGGGCCTGTAGTTTTATGTAAATATGGTGGGCAAGTTTTCTGATTGGGTTACATGCGTTAGTCTAATGTACTGTGCATTGTAATGAATATTAGAGAATAATTCCTTAAGTAATGTTTTCAAAACTCTGGAGACAGAGAGGAAGTTTTCGTGCTGTTTATTTGCAACATTGTTGTATTTACAGCTTTCCGCACTCCTTAACAAACTTTCAAATTCCTCGCTTGGACACCCTTGGGTTGGTAGCAGCATGCAATCAGGCTTTTGATCGACACTACCGTTAAGTGTGAATTTTGCGTAGTTCGGTTTTTGAACACAATACGTGTTCTCCAGAATGAAACCCTTCACCAGTTGATGGATGTGTGTGGCGACAAATGCATGTTTATCAAAAACGTCCGCGAGAGATGCCGGCATCATGTCGTTTTGATATTCATGTCGAAGATACAAGTTTGAAGTAATTCGTTTCTCACAATGGGGCATACAACGATAAATACAAGTATTTGTAAATCAATAAATCAGTAAACATTGAAATATTTCTCAGATACATATTTTTGCTCACTTTGATCACACAGTCCAGGTACTTTAGCTGCTTCAGGCATTCCTCGGTGACTGGTTTGCTGTAATCATCCCCGTAGACGGCATCTATTTCTTCGACCACTCTCGCCTGGACTTCGGGGTGGAGCCCAAGGAGATATAGAGTCCATCCAGTACCGACTGCGGTGGTATCATGACCCTTAAAAGAGTAATTTTTGAAACCTTACATTGTAGTCAGTCATTTAGCATTTGACTCTAATGCAATAATATAGAGTGTAATAAAAATCTGTATTGAATCAGTCAAAGACAATTAGTATAAACGTTGAATACCTGGCACAGAAGGTATCGGTACAGAATTTTAAAGTGCTTCCATAAAAAGCGAAAAATGCTTTAATGTCATAAAAATATGTGCTACTATACATAATTGTACGTATTACTTGACTAAAAATTAGCCATGAGGGGGTACTACCCCTAGCAGCATAATCTCATCGACCGATGATCGGCCATTCATCGAAACTGGATAAAATTCTCATCGGCCGATGATCTGATTCGATGAGTTCTCATCGGGAATTGCTCCAATATGTCTCATCGGCCAAACAGATTCCGAGCAGCAAAATCCGATGAGTTTTGCTCGAAATACGATGAGAAGGAAAGTTGATCGGAAGGATATCGCTTTCCGATTAAAAGTAGCTCATCGAAAACCGTGCTCGGATACTGATCGGAACGATGTCATCGTGCGTTACGGGATCAGTTTACGAGGAGTTCAATGATCGGCCGAGCAAAATCCGATGAGTTGATGCTACTTGGGACTGTGAGATAAATTTCTTTCCAGCCATATAAGCTGTTCGCGTTTTTTTTTTTTTTTATTTCTCCAATTATTTAACCCTTTATGTCTCAAATTAATTTAGCAATAAATTTATATATATATATTTTTTTGTTTTTTTTTAAGTTAAAAATACATCAAATAACATATAAACCGAGTACAAAAATATTGAAAATTAGTAGGGTCCCCTAAGAAAACTGTTTCCGATTGCAGGTACCATCGGCCGGACTCTCAGAGAAGTACAAGGTGTGGTACTTAAAAACTTCAGCATGATTCCAGTCATTTAGGATTCATAGTACTAAATTAATGTAAGCGGGACTTCTGAATCCCGTTGGGGCATTGAGGATTAAGCCAAAAGAAACTTTTATTCAAATTATTTCTATGAAAGAAAACTAGAAAACTATATATTATGCTGACTCATACATTGCCTTTGATTTCACACGCTCTTTAAAATACACCTTGAAATATCATACAGCGATACTTAAACGTACCACAGTGGGATTTGACGTCGTAAAACATGATCTTGAAGAGTATCATGTATTTTTTAAAGATAACTATAAATAAAAGCAGATTTTTTGAATGAATCGGGCTTTGACAATGCAATAATCCTATCCAGAGGAAGGCATTAACATTATGTGAAAGAAAAGCTGGCTTAAAAGTTCTTTTTCGCAATATATTTCACGATAACGCCATAGTTGTTCTAAATGATACAGGCAGTTCTGTCTGAAGCATGACACTCAGAACATGTGATATCAGTTAAGCCAGCCTAGTTTAAATAAAGTGCTACGATCTCTTTACATCTGAGACTTCAATCATATTGAAGAAATGAAATTTGTTTTTATGTCATATTTGTCTTAGAGTATAAGAAATATTTAAAAAAATAGTAAACCTTACCGCAAACATAAAGGAGTCCACTTCCTCTTGAATGTCATATTCAGTAAAACTTTCAGGATCACTGAGGTGCATATCGAGCAGTAAATCGAGGAACGCCTTTCGCTTCTCGTCTTCACCTTCGGGTAATACGGCATTCTCAGATTTTGACTGATTTTTCTCAGTTTTTATTTTATCCATCATCTCAGCTTTTCTGTTAAGAATGACCTGAGGACAAAACATTTCCAAAAGATCAAGTTCATTATTTTAAGCAGTGTAATACTGTTATCGGAAGAAAAAAATGCGAGTAATTCCTGAAAAAAGTAATTAAAAGTTATAACACTTACTGTTAACGCATACAACAAACTTCGCACATATTTGCACTCCTTTAAATAAACTGCTTGCGAAGCAGTAACATAAAGTCTTAAATTAATATGAAAAAGATCTTTGTTATTTGGCACTGTTTTCAATTCATGTACACGCTACAAGCTTTCGATAAAGGTTTTTTAACGTTTAATGTAAGGTAATTAAACGGTTTTAACGTTTTAATTTTTTCAAAACACCAAAGTAAACATAAAGTTTACTTTGGTGTGTTGAAAATGATCGCTTTTTTACTGAAAAATGAACATTTAACAAAACCATTCAAAAAGTACTTATTAGGCTATAATCTTTTCTTTTCTGTACAAAAAAAAATCCCTCGTTCTTTCCTTAAATATATATTACATACAGCTAGCTATATAAATATGTATATATGTGCGTGCAAGAGGCGTTTGTGAGCGTTCATAAATGAATTGCCAAGTATGATTGTGTGCTTCACATTTCCCTAAATAAACTGTAAACTTCTCTCTCTCTCAGTAGTTTGTTTGGCACCATTTTCTATTCGGCCGACGGCTAATTCTTTATTTTCAAATAGCTTTGAATTTAGTGTTTTAATCCTTATTATGGCTGCGAGTCAAGCTTATGCACATATACTAAACGTAGAAGTCGAACGAACTCTTATTCTCATAGACGAAGCGAGGGAAATTCCATCGACTTCTTAATTAAAAAATAACTGATTTAAAAGTAATTATAAGCTTTGATCTTTTTAAATTTATGTAAGATACAAAGGTTCAGAGCACCCAATAAACAAATGTACAAAAAACCAAGAAAATTAAGTTTCACCGATTTACGGAATATCAAACTGTAACGGTCATACAGAACTAAGCATTATCTAGTCATAGGGGAAAATACTGTTTTCCTTCGGCCCCTAGGTCAAATTTTGAGCATTTGTTATGGCATAAAGAAGTACAGTTCTCTAATAGGTACTTTTTGCAAGCTATGTCCACTGTATATCTTTCACATTAGCGCCGACTTATGTCTTTTAAATCTTGTACCAAGGCAAATTAATTTCCTTACCCACTTCTAGATATAATAGGGGAAGACCGCCTATATTGGACCCCCTAAGAACAGGAGGCCTGTGTCGCTCAATGCGAAGCAAAACAGAAATGCAAAATAGGGTATCGTAAGCTAAATTTAATCAGGAACCGCCCTAGGAGCTTATATTTTCTGAAAATATGAAAATTATTTTTTAAAAAATTATTTTATAAAAAGTTGCAAAAGTCCAATTTAGGAATATATGCGCCTAAATTGAACCATGCGCTTCCTAAATTGGACCGTACGAAGAAATCATAGAATAATTTATATTTGAACTATACAGCTTTTTTCCAGGATTTGCAACAGAATTTCTTTTGCTTCGGCCTCACTTAGGCAGTGTTGATAAACTCGCCGATGGCATTTCATACACTTAATCATGTTTTGCACTTCATCTCTATGACAAATATTGCAATAACAATTGTTTTGTGCAGTTTCTTGCTTCTTCTTGTGTGACTTTTTCTGCTCTATGCCTCTTTTATACGGCGTTAGAATGATTGCTGAGATAGCCTTCCTTTTTGTTCCTTCTATTTTTTAGGCAAAGGTGATATGTGAGCCGGCTTTACAAAATCATAGTTAGAGTTGACAATCATGTTTTGATGAGAACTATCCGCCGATTCTGCAGAACTTGTACTAATTTAAGTCGTAGCTAGTTCTTGTACATGGTGTACAACTTACACCGAACATGTAACCTGTTCAGTGTTCACTTTGAGTAGTTTTATCTGGACTACTTGCCTCTAATTCTGTTGCAGCCAAATCAATGTCATTAAACACATGTCAATTAACAGGCTAAACTCCTGTTCTTTAGAATCAACTCACAGCTTTTGCCATGGCCTTGATTGCGGTTTGCTCATAAGAGTTACCAAACAGTTCTTCTGTGCGATATTCGATAATGGATCTCATTAGATGTTCTCGCATCCATGTATTACATACTAGATTAAAATTTGTAGACAGAGACTGAATAAAGACCACATCTACGTGTATGATATGCTTAAAGAGAAATATTATATCGTTCTCGTTAGCCAAGTTTATTGCATCAATGCTCTTTATGTAAGTGCTGTGCCTATGCATTAATAGAAAGACATTCCTTTTACATTGCTTGGATTAACAGTTTTGATGAAATGTTATATTAATTGTGTGAATAATCGTTTGTGATCCAACCTTTTTTTTTTTGAAACAAGCATATTGTTCATCAGGGAAGCTTTTACGATAAGTTTATACATGGAACGTAATCTTTAGAAAATAAGCATGGGGAGCATGTAATTCTCTTGCACTCATGTAGCAAATAACCAGTGTATTTCTACCACGTTCACCACTCATTACTGCTCCAACCTGGTGTTTATCTCTATACGTCAATATATTTTGGGGCTTTTGGACAATGAAAAGACCGGCTTCATCTACATTGAACATTTTAGTAGCATATAAATTGTTTCCTTTTAAAATCGTTTTGAAAATATCGAAGAATTTCATATTTTTCCCTCAGTAAGCCAGCATACATTTTATCTAAGTTACTAAATATGTTTCACAACCTGAAACTGCAGCTTAATGGATGAAGAGAAAAAAAAACATACATTTTAAGAAGTTGCAGCTTCTACTTGATAAAAATGTGCTTGATAAAAAAGTTTAAATGAATATCGTGAATAGGTGTTAAAGTATGCTTAAAATAATTTTAACTACGCTATTAAATAAGACGAGTCACTTATTTTATGTTACGATTAATAAAAAGTCTTATTTAAAATTATATTCTTAAATTGGACCACCGGTCCAATATAGGAAATTTTTTTCGGTCCAATAAAGGAAAACACGCCATTTTTTATTCTTCAGCTCATTGCTCTGTCAAAAATTATCACAATCGGGCATATAAATACATCAATGTAATCCTTATTAAACACAGATTATAATACTGTAACAGTATTTTGCCGTAATTCACAAGTTTTTGAGTAATCCTTCTAGAAACAAGTCCACAAAATAAGATTTCGCACGTTTTCAACACAAATCAAGCCGTAACTCAGGCTAAACAGTTCGAAGACTGGTGAAACTTCATACACATTGATTTTATTCCTAAAACTTCATATTTTTGCTGTTAAAGTGTAGCACAGATCTCCGTACTAGATTTTAAGCCCGAGGTCCAATTTAAGCAGTGGTCCAATATAGGCGGTCTTCCCCTACATTATTATACAGTCGGTGCTAAGCGCAAAAGTGGTATCTGCAGTGGAGTTTAAACGGAGATATTACTCTTCAAAGTTTTGCGTCACCATGTATTTGATTCAGAGGATACTTTTTCAGAATTTTTAAAAAATATTTCCCATTCTCAAATGACCATGAAACTTTGCATTTTGGTAAAATACGTCAGAAAGAGCCACCTGGTGGAGATAACTCAATTTTGTTGAAAAGTGCGGATACGACTTTTGTGCTTAGCACGCCAGTATTGGTGTTGACTCTTTGTAAGAAAATATTGTTTAGAAATCCAATTATATTTCGATTCCGGGCCTGTGCCTTTTAGTTTCGTCAAATATATAGATTAGAGAATTCAAATTTTAATGTTTTTACCTTTTATGTTTGATTTTTTACTCGTCAGTAGTGTTGTAGCATAGAGAAACTCATAACCCAAAAAAAAAAAAAAAAAAATCTTATCGCATTAAATTAAAACCCTCGATCCAGCCTTTGAAATTTCTGCAAATACGTATAAAATTGCATTTTAATATATGTTTAAAAACAATGCGTGCATTTTTTACACCGCCTGTCTGTAAATATGTCAGAAAGAGCCACCTGGTGGAGATGACTCAATTTTGTTGAAAATTGCGGATACGACTTTTGTGCTTAGCACGGCAGTATAGACATAGCTTCTTTTTGGAAGTGACATTATTACATCAATTGATACTTTAACTTGTATAACAATTCTCATCTGCATTGCAAAATGACATTATTGCTTTTTTTTCTCGATTTCCTTATGCTCTTGAAATAAGAATCATGACCCTTATCCAGTACATTCTGAACTTACTTGTCTGGTGAATTTATCCATGGCTGCCGAGTTCTCCTTGAATTCCTTCCCTCTCCTAGTGTTATAAAAAACCCAGTCTGGCCACAACCAAGGCCTTAATATACGTGCCGCAAACGCTTCGCAAGCCCTGAAACGATAAATCGCTATAAGACGATGAACGATACTGACTGAAATCAAGAACATTTCCTCCTTTTTAGTGCCTATTTTAAAGAAATAGATATGATATTTATACTATGGTTAACTGAGTAAAATTGGTTAAACGTTTTAGCTACTTTATTGGTTTTTAAACAGTGTAATCCCATCAAATTTATTATTTCGATCCACTATGTAGTTTAACTGCTGAAATTGTAGCATTTTCAATAGTTTTAAGCAATGCATTTTTCAAAAGCAATTGATATTTGCAAGTTTCAAATGTAGGTGCAGGTCATGCACATTTATATAGTTGAGATTTCTGAACTTTTCACCACAATGATCACGTACTAGTATGACGTCATACTGATTCGTACTCAACGGTAGCTAATGCGAAGTAATATAGCACATGTTTGCACTATTACTTTTCTAAGAGAGAATCTTCTCACTAGATAGGTTGAAGTAAATATGCAAGTTTTTTGGTAACTCAGACATAAAGTTTTGCTGAGTTGAATAGGCGATCCAGTTCTATTCCATATCGGGACAAAAATATCGATGCCTGAGTTGCATTAAGAAATTACCTATTACGGATGCAATTTACCTAGTATCAAAAATCTTCTGGGTAGCTCAAATGGACTTAGTTCTCCAGTCAGAGTTGTAGTTGGAGAACACATATTAGGAAAAACTTTCCTTGCGGCACACTCCAAGAGAAATGGAGGTTTGAAACCAATTTAAGTTATATTTGATAATTTTTAAATTAAAAAACCAAACATTCCGGGGAACAGCGTTTCACCGTGACTCTCCTCTCCAAACTGTAGACTGACTATAGTACTACGGTATCTTTATGCTATCGACTGACAAAACAATTATTATTGGGATAGCTTGTATGTTTTTCCTATTTTCTTTGCATTCCTTTTGTAATGCGAGCTATTGTCAAAAGCAATGTTTTCACTAGCCCCATTACGTATTTAAAAGTATATTCTAGCTCTAATTTAATGCTTTTATTTCTTAATATGGCGCTTAAAAAGAGGTTTCATTTACTTGTGCATACGCTTAACGTAAACAGAGTCATGGTTGTCTTGAGCATGGATACTGATTCCCATAGCAGTCTCTAGAAAAAAGAAAAAAAATGTCAATATACAAATAAAATGCTTTGCAGATAATTGAAGATATAATAAATCACAATGTGCACAAGTGACTGTTTTAGATATTCATGTAATAGAATTCTGGGAGAGACTTTTCGATTGCAAAATAGTTCATCATGTTATAAAGCATTGTAGATATTCATGTTAAAACCATAAAAGTTGCATCTTACATGATCATTTTGCTGTAAGAAAAGCTTTAAAAAAGGAAAGAAACAACAACGGTATCTTTATGCTAAACACATAAAGCTAATGAAGCACAAAATTTGCAACTGAGAAATGAACTAACTGCCTTTCTAAATTTTAAGTTTGCCACAAATGTGTTATTTTTATTGTTTTTATACATTGATATATCATTTGTACTTGAAAACAGAGCTGTAGCTCTAATTTTTCTAACAAACGTAAGTCCCTTCTGATGGAATATGGGTGATTTTCAACCATTGAAACTTTGGTAGGCAGAAATAAAACATTTAACTTTACACATCACTATTAATATTAGTTTCATATTTAGAAACGTATTCAATTATTTAAATTAATAAATACAAAACATATAAACAATTAAAGATACGTAAATGCTAATGTACATGTACATTAAAAGCGCATAGTAAAAATGTAATAATTGCCCCTTGCTTAAAAATGCAGCAATAATTAAGGAATTTTCTAAATTTTTCACCCTTTTCAATAGCTACATAAAAGATATAATCAAGAAAATTACTGAACGAAAGGTTGAATATTGAAGTTTAGAAAAATACGCTACTGTCATAACAGCTTATAAAACATTTTCATTAATCTGTGAACTTTCTACAAATTATTAAGGGGCACGGTAAATAAAGTTAATAAACTATTTTTTATTGATTTTTTTCTATAGTTTCGAGAGAGAGAGTTCTTTGTTTCATGCAAACTACTCTTACAGGTATCAGCGTAACTTTATAACACTTCTTGGATCTGAAATAAAAAAGTAAACAAAAACTGAGAAAGCATACAAAACGCTGTCTAAAACAAAACATGCAAAGTATTTGAAGAATATGGAACATAATTTTTTCGCAAACTGTCATTCTACGTTATAATGTGCTCACAGCTAAAAGTTAAACACATAAAGGAGAATGTTAATTTTTGGAAGCCAATATAGAGGATCCGAAAAAGGGAAAAGTTTCCCTAACTGTAATTTTAGGATAGACAAAAAAAGACACGACCCCCACATTTTACGGACCCTTCTCCTGATTGCAAACTCCCTTAAAATTTGTCACTTTTACGTTTGAAAATAAGTTTAATCTTACTTTTCCCATTGCGGAACAGGTTATTGCACAGCCCCTACTGCTGTCGTACTCTATCCCCTATGTGGGGCCCTGGATCCCAAAAATTCATTGTGACTGGGATCCAAACTTAAAAGTCCGCCACTGGTGGAGAAGCTGCAATTAGCTGCTCTTGTTTCACACTGGAAAGTGAGTATAGTACAAATACATTTATTGCTAGTGTCCATTCTTGAGGAAGTGATTATGTTATGACTGATGGATGTCTGTCAGAGAAGGGGAGAGTTGTGACGTTAAACTTACGCTTTTTTTTTTTTTTTTTAATGTTACTTGATTACAGTATATCACTTATTTTTTGAATGAACTTTTGCGAGTATTGGGAATAAAAAAAATATAGCACTATAAACTATAACTGCAAAAAACTAAGGAAGTAAACTTCGTGTATTGGGAAGAGCGTTTTTCATTTTAAAGAAATTGTCTTATTGCACAAAAATAGTGCAATGCATCGAAAAAATTTTGTTCAACCTATTTTTTGCAATTGCTGAAGCACCATGAGACAGGCTTTTTTATTTTTTAATTTTTATTTTTAAAAGCTTTATGTATGTAGCTTAACATCATCTCTCAATTAGATGAGACGATTTTAAGGCCACACTTACGACAAATGGTATCCAAGGTGCACATGGTAATGTAAGGGATGACGTTCACAACCGGGTTTTCTTTTCGTGCCTGTGTCAGTTTCTTGACCATGTAGCGAGACTGGTCATCAAAGACGCCTACGAAACTCTCCAAGATCTTGAAATGAAACGTGTTGGCAATGACACGTCGTCTTTCTTTCCACTTCTTTCCCTCGCTAGAATAAAAACAGAAAGAAAAACGCATCGTTACTATTGTTATTCCTGTTTAGCTCTAGTATATACGTAAATGTTCAACAGCGTTCTCACTTAACTACTTCCAATAATAATTCACAGCTCCAATGTATCATTCAAATTCACTGTTACTAGCCTAAAGCATATTTATATTATTTTGCACATATACTGATTCTTGCGTTTCCACTTTATTCTTTCCCATGGTTGATCACAGTCGCGCTTTAGCACACTTGCAGTGTGAAGTACGTTTTCTCTTCTTCTAAAACTAACCATTGGTATCTTTCACCCAATAAAGTTAGAAATGACGGGAACGAAGGGTATCAATGATTAAAAGAAAATAAATTGAAAAAAAAAAAAAAAATTGTGACACCTTGAATTCAAGTTATATATTTCGCAATCACAAATTTTTCGTGTGTGGACGTGTGTGTGTGTGTGTGTGTGTGTGTGGTGTGTTTGTGGGGGGGGGGAAAGGAGATGGAGACCAGAGACCTGCAACACCCGAAGGAGCAGGAGCTGGTGAACCTCCGAGGAGGTGGAGCACCGTCTACCCGCGCAGTGGAGGCTCTAGGTCAAATCTGAAAAAATAACCACAACGGCAACTGGTAGTCAAAAATGAAAATAAATAGCAATTCGTCATCGCTCAATAGATAAGGTTAGTGTCAAATAAATATGGTAAATCGGAATACAAAGTATTGAACCGTGAAGGAATTCGACCCAAAAAAGTAAAATGTTAAAGAGCGTTCATTTTTTACCTTATCTCGGTTGTAAAAGAGCAAACCATTTATCATTTTATTCTATTATGAAAAACGATGCGTTTTGATTGACTTATGAAAACTACAGAAGGGGTGCTTTTTTAAGAAGTGCCCGCATACGGGTACAGCTATTTTGGAATTTTCTTCCTAACGGTCAGACAAGTAAAATGCATTTAAGTTAATCTAAACTGTCTCTCTTTCTGTAAATAGGAAATTTTCTTTCAGTCGATTGTCTCTCTGTAATTATTTTCATTATTTATTTTAATGCATTTCAATAAGTAATTGGAGTCCTTTCAAGCCTCAGTTTCGAACGTTAATAAACTATGAGTAGTCCAAAGGAACGCTAAATAAATTAATTAAACAGAAAATTATTATTTTCAAATACATTAGTATATTCCAAGGATAGTTATCATTGAAGTCTTTTGTTGGTAAGAAATGTCAGAGATAAGTCTAGGAACGGAAAGTTCTACCTTAAGGGGCTCAGAGCGCTTTTCCACTTACCGACACGACAGCGATAAATCGTACGCGATTGTCGTCATCCGGTATTGGCTCACACAAAATGCATTAAAATATGCTATTCGCTATTCCATCTCCCGATTCGAGAACGATTGTGTCGTCTTCGTTCGAACGAGGTCGTTTGTCATCCCATTCGTTTCGGATGGCATCCGTCTCGCTTTTAAAATTGGGACAACATTCATTCATCTTTTTGATTTCTTATAAGGAGCAACATATAGCAGTGGCATTCAAATTCGACATCTCTTCCTTAATAAATATAAGCTGAAATTTTGCAGACGATAAATAAAAAATGTAACAATCAAATTATTTTATTGACTATTTTATTTCATTACTGCTGCTCGGACGCTTTTTAATGCTACAGAAAAGCTCAGATTTTCATTCTTATAGTATGCGTTTCGTTTTTAGTAAACAAGGTGGGAATGTGATAAAGCTGTGAACATCATGCACCCAATACCGTCTCTAATTTCGTTTACTTTTTCTGCTGAGGTAAAGCAAATTTAACAGTCGTTGTCTGTTAAATGTAGGAGTCATAATGATATATGTGCGAGCACACTGCTGACTCGAAATGAAATGCGGCGGAAAATGACCGGTTCGGAGAAACGATATCGGTTGAGTGGAAAAATCATGCAGCAGACGACACGACACGGTAGTACTTATCGCTGTAGTATTAAAGTCCGATTTTCGTCGGCATCGTGTCGTCAAGTGAAAACGCGCTCCAAGTCTTCAAAACAATCCTTTTCCCAAAACATTATTTTTTCGGTCGCTTTATTTTCCAATATGTCAGTTAGTGCAGAATTTGAAAACAGGTAGTTGGTAATTTTTCAATTTTATCAAAGAATACTTACTAATTAACATTTTATATTGAATTTAACATTGGAAATTTATCAGTTAACAGTTTCGAACGTTAATAAACTATGAGTAGTCCAAAGGAACGCTAAATAAATTAATTAAACAGAAAATTATTATTTTCAAATACATTAGTATATTCCAAGGATAGTTATCATTGAAGTCTTTTGTTGGTAAGAAATGTCAGAGATAAGTCTAGGAACGGAAAGTTCTACCTTAAGGGGCTCAGAGCGCTTTTCCACTTACCGACACGACAGCGATAAATCGTACGCGATTGTCGTCATCCGGTATTGGCTCACACAAAATGCATTAAAATATGCTATTCGCTATTCCATCTCCCGATTCGAGAACGATTGTGTCGTCTTCGTTCGAACGAGGTCGTTTGTCATCCCATTCGTGTCGGATGGCATCCGTCTCGCTTTTAAAATTGGGACGACATTCATTCATCTTTTTGATTTCTTATAAGGAGCAACATATAGCAGTGGCATTCAAATTCGACATCTCTTCATTAATAAATATAAGCTGATATTTTGCAGACGATAAATAAAAAATGTAACAATCAAATTATTTTATTGACTATTTTGTTTCATTACTGCTGCTCGGACGATTTTTACTGCTACAGAAAAGCTCAGATTTTCATTCTGATAGTATGCGTTTCGTTTTTAGTAAACAAGGTGGGAAAGTGATAAAGTTGTGAACATCATGCACCCAATACCGTCTCTAATTTCGTTTACTTTTTCTGCTGAGGTAAAGCAAATTTAGCAGTCGTTGTCTGTTAAATGTAGGAGTGATAATGGTATATGTGCGAGCACAATGGTGCCTCGAAATGAAATGCGGTGAAAAATGACCGGTTCGGAGAAACAATATCGGTTGAGTGGAAAAACCATGCAGCAGACGACACGACGCGGTACTTATCGCTGTAGTATTAAAGTCCGATTTTCGTCGTCATCGTGTCGTCAAGTGGAAACGCGCTCCAAGTCTTCAAACCAATCCTTTTCCCAAAACATTATTTTTTCGGTTGCTTTATTTTCCAATATGTCAGTTAGTGCAGAATTTGAAAACAGGTAGTTAGTAATTTTTTAATTTTATCAAAGAGTACTTACTAATTAACATTTTTATATTGAATTTAGGATTGGAAGTTTATCTGTTAGCATTTGGAGAATTAAAACTGCTACCATAAGAAGTATACTTAGAAATCTAGTAGTTTTACATAATTCCGATATTCAAATACCATTATCAAGTCTAAACTTTGAGCATATTTTTTTCTTTCAGTTAATCTTCCATTCAATAGCTACGACTATTTTAAAATTACGGACACAAATTAGTTGATATCTGAACCCGGGAGGGAAAAGCGCACTATGACCATTTTCTTTTCAAAATTGAGACTTAAGCTCAATCTAACTCAACTCTTTATACTTTATTCGCAGACATAAAGCACGAAGATTTTGATAAACTGATTTTCATTTTTAAAAACACAAAAATACCAATTCAATATCATAACTAATCGCAAAAGTAAAACTTTAAACGAATATACTAGCGAATTTTATTTTGGGATTAAGTGCCCTTTACGTCCCAGATACACTGCAAAAAATGAACTGTTGTTCTTACAGTAAAATACTGGCAGCCGAGTTTACAAATTAAAATTGTAAAATGCACAGTAATAAACTCAAAAACTAGCAATTTTACAGTTTCTTACTGTAAAGTTAGAAATTTTACAGTTTATCGCCGTAAAATTTAGCTGTATTATGCTGTAAAAACAGCAGTATAATACTGGCAGCAGAGTTTCCAAATAAAACTGTAAAATGCACGGTAATAAACTGTAAAATTAGCAATTTAACTGTTCATTACTGTAAAAGTAGAAATTTTACAGTTTATTACTAAAAAATTAGCTGTATTATACTGCAAAAACAACATTCATTTTTTAGGGTAAACATTTACAAATTATTTCTTATTTATTTTTAAATTTATTTCCGTAAGTGAGTTTAAATGTTAAAAAATCATTTTTGAACACATTTTAAATTAGGCTCAAAAGCAGCAAAAACATAAAGTACGTTTATTTCCTACTTTTCGCTTTCCCCTCATAACAGGGGGCAGGAGAAAAATAATTACACGACCTTATCTTAACTACCTCGCCCTCTGCCTTCTAATCGAGTCATTTCCAAGCACTATAATAATCAAAATGGGCATTATGTCAGAAGAATCTGCCCGTATCATTTTTGGAATGTTTAGGGCATGCGAGAGATAAGAAACGCGGCGCAAAATTAAAGGTCCGGTTTCAACTGAAGAAGAGAATCTCGTTCCCCTATTTCACTTTCTTTTTATTATGGCACGCGTTTTGGGGATTCTGTTATGCTTGATTATAGCTGTCACTGTGAGTGGTCTTTATGTAGGCTGAATTATTTCGTTTGCTTTTGTCTGCAAAGCAGGAAGATAGCAGTTAGTCCGTGATATGAGGTTATGTCTACAGTACAAAGTCGAAATTAAATTTGTATAATGCAAAAAAAAAAAAACATGAAAACATTGTGATGAATAACAGAAAAGTGGTACATGTATGGACTCTCGTTACTCAAGCTCGGTACAGCGGTGAGCTCTAAGAAGTGCTGAAGAGTCTCCTTGATTAACGTGAACTAGTCTAATTTTGTTTCGCCATAGTTGATTGATTAACCCCCTTTCTGGTTAAAGGGAAAGCCGACGCAAAAAAATGAAATAATAATATTATCTTCAACTGAAGTAACTTTGCTTAATTTTTGTACCATTCACTTGATTAATCAAATCAAATTGGGTCCAAAACAGAGCGAAGCATTTAATTGGACTTTTTAATCTCGTCTTAGTAAAAAAAAACAGAGCAGAAGTTATGTATGTATATATATATTATTAATAATAATATTTATCTACTGCTTCTTCATTTTAGTTAATAAATCTGCGAAATGTATATTTTTAAATAAAATACAATTTATTTTTCTAATCGTAAAACATTATTATTATTTATTTTTTTCGTGGTGATATTGTTAATTTTATTTATTGGTTCAGTTGTATTACTTCATCCTCATGAATTCAAGAATATACAAAAACGAAACAGCTTTAAGAAATATAAATGTACACAAATAAAAAAAACTTTCAAGAGTATTTTTTACAAATGTCTTTATATTGATTACCGCATTTGATTGCGACTTCCTAAAGATGATTCATCCTTCTGGTATACAGAAGGCTAGTAAGTGGACATAACAGTTTCTTAACTAAAGGTTACTAAAGCTAAAGTTTACTGAGCTGAAAAGTAATAAAAACAAAATACATTTCTACGTTCATTAGAATCATCCTTATCTCTGTCCAAATAGGGAATATTTTTTTGTTACAAAATTATTTCTGAACACAAAATTTTAAAATGCAACCAGTTTCATGCAATATAAAATTTGAAATATTTAAAAACAGGCATGATATGCTGACTAAAAAGAAAACTTACATGCATTACATTGAAGTTTTTGAAAAAAGTATTGGAATTTGTTGTTGTGAAAAAAAGATGCAAGCTCTTTCTCTCTTTTGTGTAACGTATATTTTCTAGCGAAAGCTCTTTGTCAGAATTACATTTAACAGGAAACCTTAGGTTTTTGTTTCAGCTGTTTGAAACTATTCATAATTTAACGTTAAAATGGATTAATATTGGTTTGTTAAGTTATTCAAGGAGTTAGCGTTAGACTCGACAAAAAAGTGCTTATTTTTTACAGATTTTAATATCTGGGCTCTTTTCACCAGAAGGAATTTGAATAATGAGATAACTGGTATTCAAAAGCTATACAACATTTATTTCTTTTAATTTACCTTACTTCACGGTCTTTCCTGGAATGACTACATTACATTCTAAATTGTTCTTTATCAACAGAGATGCAAAAAATACTAATTTTCAACCATCTGAAATGATTAAAATCATTATTTATTCGGAAATATTTACGTTTAAACTAATGTTTCTGAAAACTGTTTTAAACAAAATATACAAAAAGTGAAAAATATGTTTAATAAAAAAGTTTCAAGAAGCAAAAAAAAAAAAAAAAACATTCGTAATACATATAATACAAATAGGGGGAACGTTTAATAGATTATTTTTCATTTCAAGATTTTTGAACTTATTTTTAGGTATTATATTAAAGGCCGACAAAAATTACTCACCTCGTCACTAGGCCTTCTTTTAACCAAGGATGGAGAAAAGTATAATCGAATGACTTCTTGAGGTTTGTAGGACTTTTCAAAATCACCTGAAATTCGCAAAAATGTGCTCAATAATTTTGATTAAAGCTTTTACTTGCACTTTGAAAGTAAGTTCGAATTTTAAGACTTAAATCCTAATTTCTGTAAATACTCTTCAAAGTCCTAAAAGTTGGCTCCATTGTTAGAGAGGTAAACACATTTTAAGGACCGGTTGCTCTTTCGGTTAGCAGTTCTTGAATACACAGTGTTTTTACGTGCAATATACAGACAGACCGGTAATGATATTGTGGTGGTCTTCCGCTGGTGTACTAGCTTTTTTAGCTACCAGTTTGTTGGAATTCTCAGCTTCAATGAGAAAATGTCTGCCTCCAACTTGTTTATTAACTATCCCAAGCATGTTATTGCATAAAAGGGACAAAACTCCAGACTCTGGGTGGCATAACCAAGCTGTCGGTATATTGCTTGCTGATTTAGCACTTTGCTTATGGACTGCAATTTACTGCTGAACACAAAATTTTTGTTCCTTTTATAATTAGTTAAGCTGCTTTCATTATTTTCAAATTTTTGAAATAGTTAATTTCTCTTAATATTCCCTTAAAAGAATAAAATATAACAACTAAGGTTTTTTTTTTAATTAACCATTAGATGAATTATTTAATTTATTAATTATTTTTATTAACGACTCATAAGTTTTAGCAAAGCTACACATTCAAAATATTAAAAAGTATCCTTGAATAGAGCCGTCAGTTGCAATTTAGACATCTGTGCAAATTTTTACATGACAAGCTACGAGAGTCACTACTGCAAGAGGGCAAACAAAATTTGTCTCGAAGAAAAATCATCCTTAAAATTAGTTACTTCGTCCGAGTAGTACCATCCTTAACTAATATCTTCGTCAGTAAAATAACATGCTGCAAATAGTCATTCAAATGTGTTTTAATTAACATCAACACAGACAAATTAAACTATTCTGTTGTCGTTACTAAAAATAATTACTTCTGAAAATGACCTTTGTGTTTACACTTACTTTGTGTTTTTACAGTATAATATTGGCAGCAGAGGTTCCAATTTGAACCCGCTAAATTTCACAGTAATAAATTGTAAAACTAGCAATTTTAGTTTTGTACGGAAAAGTTAGAAATTTTAGTTTATTACCGTAAAATTTAGCTGCGCTATACTGTAAAAACAACAGTACAGTACTGGTAGCAGAATTTCCAGTTTAAAACTGTAAAATGCACGGTAATAAACTGTAAAATTAGCAATTTTTTGTTTAGTACTGTGAAAGTAGAAATTCTATAGTTTATTACCGTAAAATTAGCAATTTTTACGAATTTATTGCTAAAACATACAGTGTAGTTTTATTTTTAGTGTAGTTTTTAAAAAAGTAACACATATTTTAAAAAAAGAACAATCAATGAATATCTATACCAATCACTTACAGATTCCGACTATCTCCGGAAAAGTGAAGTGAGCAACCAAAACTTATTCTGGGAGGGTTTTTAAAATCGACAATTATTACTTTCTTACACATTCACTTCTAATGCTGAAGATATTATTCAATACCTATATTGAATCAGTTCACATCTTTTCGTAATAAAAAACCTTTTCGTAATCCCATCTTTTCGTACATTCCCATCTTTCGTGAATAAATAAACTGTAAAATTGCTGATTTTAAAGTCTATTACAGTGCATTTTACAGTTTTGAGCTGAAACTGACGCTGCCAGTATTATACTGTTATTTTTACAGTATAATGCAGCTAATTTTCTGGTAATAAACTGTAAAATTGTGGTAATAAACTAAAATTGCTGCTTTACAGTAAAAAACTGTAAACTGGCTAATTTTACAGTTTATTTCTGTAAAATTACAATATATTTTAGTTTTAAATTGAAACCTCTTTTGTCAGTATTATATTGTAAAAACAACACTTTTTTTCTGCAATGTGGTGTGGTAGGCATCTTCTGAATGCGTTTCTCTAAAAAGAATTTCTGAAGCAATGGAAGTGACCATGATCCTCTTTTTGAGTTCCATTCAGACCATTTTAAAGCTCTTATTATACTAGTAGCAGGCACGCATTACAAGAAATTACTTGAAGTGTTTTCAAGAATTGGAAAGCAAGTCATCTTTGCTTCCTCTGACAATTGTTATATTTTGGGAAATATATCCGATGTGGCGATGTTTAAGTATCGTTCTTTTTCAGTTTTATTAATGAGGAGAAATACACGTGCTGGAGTTCTCGGAATGGTTTTACACTAAAAACAGATGAGTGAACTACAACTAAGTTGAACGAAAATTAGTTATTAACCACATTTTCTGTTGGGTTTAAAAGTTGCAGTGATCGGTAAAGAAAATAAGTTTTCGGTAAAGAAGTTAAGTTTTGTAAAGGAAACATCGCACTATTTCCGAAAAACATTTCCATAAATGTAAGAAAAATATTTATCAAAAATTATCGAATCGACTTCAAAACTTTAGCTGGAAATTCCTCTAAAAAGTAAGAAATTATTTTATTATTTGATCACCATATCGACACTACTTTTAAACATAATTTTTGATGTCGGCGCAAACGCAATAACTTGAATCAGAAGCAATTGAATCGGTGAGTGCAAAAACAACGTCAGTCAAGAACTTCAAATTGTTCAGGAGACATTTCACTTCATTTCACACTCCAGGGTCCCCCGTACCTACCACAGCTTCGTGGTTTAACCGGGATAGGGCCCTGAAGAGCGCTCTGTTCTTAATTTTGAACCAGAACCTAGGGTCGAGCAAACCCTAGGGCCCAGCACCCCCAGAGGTATCGTTTCACTTGGAAGACTTTGTGACCACGACATTTTTAACGCCTCCCAGTCACCATTAATCAAGACGGTGGATCTTTGATCGGCTGGGATCGAACCCGGGTCCCTCCGGACACGAGTCCGATGCCTTACCGATCGGGCCACCACGGCCCCTGTTCAGGAGACAGAAAAAACGTCTTAATTCTAGCATTGTTTCTACGGTCAACATTCAAATAACAGTCCCCGTATCTTTCAAATTAGTAACCTGACTGACGTGATTTGTGTATCAACATGCATCTTGCCTTCCACAGCTCGCTTCCATAAAAAACGAATTATCGAATTTTTGTGACTGATGTTGTATCTGCTCTCACCGATTCAATTCAGTTACTAATATCAATTTTGATATATCCGGGGTTTTCAAAGCATTCACATACATCAAATTAATAACCGTACATATGTGTAAGGGTACAAATGTTTTGTTTTAAATTTTGAATGTTTTTTTTTTTGAAAAATGCAACATATGGCTAAACATCATTTTATCTGTTGTTTTTACGTTAACTTCAAAAAGCATGCTTGAATGTAGTATCGAAATGGTGTTGAAAGAATAAAATTATTTTTACTTTTTAGAGCAATTTCCAGCTGAAGTTTTAAAGTCGGTTCTATTTTCTCTTTTCTTTTTTCAGAAATAGTTTTATTTTATTCATGGAAATGCAGTTAAAAAATAGGATAATGTTTCCATTATTAAACTTCACCTTAGTTTTTTATGTAAATGTTCCATAAAAAGATATTAAAAAAACCTATCAAGCGTCTGAAATTTGTAACGATTGAACCTATACACTCATCATTGTTCCTCTCTTGGTTGTATTTACGTGTAAATTTAATAGCAATCATTTGAACATCAACGATTTGTTAAGTGATTTATATTTCAGAGCAATATAAGTTTATAGTGATAAAATACAGCGAAAAGTTATAAAATACTGCATAAAGGGGCCAACCCCTTTATCGACTATTAGTATTAGATGAAGATAAAAATGCCATAAAATAACGATTGTAATGAATTTCATGTTCGATTCAGAAAAAATCTTCATTCAAAACTGTCATTGATATTGTTTTAATATTACTGTGTTATAGCAACCACTTTCTTCAATAATGGATTTTGTATTTTATACTTTATTAGGGACTAATGCTCAAAATTCAGTGGGAATTTTAGTTAACTGATTATGAAGGGAAAGTTTTTTTCCCTTTCCTTTTAGGTCAGGTTGTTGAACACGAGTCTCTTCGCAAAACTTTTATTTTTGAGGTACACCGTACAAAGCTGGGCGATGTAGCTATAATATTTAGTAAAAAATATTTTAAAGAAATAAAGTATAAAAAATAAATACAAATTTATTTTAAAGCATAAAAAAGGAAAATCAAAACATATTTTAAAAGATTACATTTAAATCTCTTTGCACAAGAAGTTGAAATTCTTATGTTAGATATTCTTTAAAGAATAATTGTTCCGAATTACTCTCTATAAGTTTTTAAAGTTAAATAGTACTTCCAAAAGCGTAAAGAAATTAAAAAGAAACAACTGCAAAGAATATCTATCTATCTAATCCGAAAGCAGTTGCTATGAAAAAAAAGAAAGAGAAAAAAAGACAAAGATATAGAAATAAAACTCGGTATTTTTACATATGAAAAAAATAGACAGTAATGCTTATTATTAACAAAAAATGTCTGAAACTAAGTAGAAATGGATCACTATTATAGTGAATAAAAACCCGCGGAAGAAAAATCGATTGGCAACTTTGATTGATTAACAAATGAAATATCTCCCCACCAATTATATTTTTAAACACCACAATTATCTTCCATGGTTTTGAACTTTAAAAAGGTGAGAAGAGGGGTTTGGATTGCTATTTTTATTAAAGTTCAGTAGAAAAACTTGCTGGAGAAAACTTGGAGTTGCTTACCTCGAAAAATTCTGGGGAGAAGCAAAAGACAACAGGTCGGAAGAACCCCCACATGTAGAAGCATCCTAAGTTTTGGATTTGGTGAATCATAACCAATCCTCGCAGCAGTTGGAAGAACACTGAAAAAATAATAAAGAAT
>JAXGGA010005286.1:0-79609 GCA_038373865.1 Uloborus plumipes | reverse complement strand
GGGGGAAAATAAGAACAAAGAGTTACTGCCAAAAAAAATGTTTATTGTCTTTGCGAGTAAACGTATGATTTGTAAAAATTCGAAAATAATTTTTGCTTATGGAAAATTAAAATTAATTTCAGTAAAATGTATTTAAATTAAAAAACAATGGTTTAATATAAGTTCAAGTCACTCATGTCTTTCACAAAAACTATCTTGTTCTTAAAACGAGCAGTTTCGGCTTTGCTTAAGTTTTTTTTTTACAATATCTTCTGAGATCTCTTCTTTTTGTTTCTTATAATCTAATGGTCTGGGAGACCCCTCTGTAAAATCTTCCTACGAATTCGTTGTTTTCTGTGTACAGGAGTTTTCCAGCATAGAGTCTTTTGACTTTTCCCCATGTATTTATATACAAAGAAGTCTCTTAGAGCAAAAGTATTTTTTTAATCTGGAACTTCGGTCGTTCTAAGATATAGTTCCGCACCAGACAGGGTAAACAATAATAAATCTTTGTTTCTGTCTTTACTAGAAAAATTGGGGTTGGAATCTTGATTTTTTAAACAGTTTCCTTTTTTCTTTAAATAAGTTTGAATTGGAAGACTAGAACAGTGTTTTGATTCACTCCGCAAATATGCAATTAATAATAATCGGTAAAGTGGCCGATTAAGGCCGATTATTCGACCCTGCCGATTAATCGGTGCATCTCGACCCCCTGCCCTTCAAAATTTTGAAATTCAATAAAAATCTGCGGAGATTTATTATGATCTTATTCCAGAAAAGAATCGAAACAACTGAACTTATAAATTAAAAAACAAATGGAACATTTATTCGTCAATGGGGGAGTTTCCTTCAGTCAAAAGTACTACTTTTTGTTACTGAAATTGATAAAATGATATAAAAAAATAACATGGGACCAGAAAATACTTTAATTTTCCCAACAGTTTATTTTTTATTATTTTTTTTAAATACCCTACCTTGAAAACGGGGCGTGGTTTTTGTGACGTCAGTGGTGCACCTAACAGCTCTCTTTCCAATAATACTACCATTTTGCTTGACTTGGGTTGTCCAATCGCAAGAATCGGTGACGTCACGACCATCGTCATCTCACTACAACCAATTAGATTTCGCGCTTACATGCACCACTGACGTGATGCGCAGATGTTTTTTTTTTTTTTTTTTTTTTTGAATAGCATCGGCGCACCGGTTAAAATACTTCATGAAAAATATATAACTGTGTCAAAAAATAAAAAAATGGTCGATTCCTATGTTTTGAAGCATGCTCTTTCAGAAAAAAATACTTTTGAAATTTCGAAAACTCCCCCATTATCATAAATAGTTTATTTATATCACATAATAGTCTAAGAGCTAGCAATGTTTTAGAGATATTATTTTAAGACGTCTGGCTCTTTGATATATTTTTCTCTATACTCTTCAAGCTTTCGGTGACCGAGAGTGGATTCGTCTTTTACTACGCATCACCTTTTAGCTAGTAAAAATAGTCATTTTTAAGCCATTTTGGGGCAATGAAAAGTTTAAGCCTGTCAGAAGAAAGTCATGTAATATATCAATGGAAAGCTCTATCTTTTACCTATGCAATAGTTTATGAGTTTTTACTCTACTATAATTAAAAATGAAGTTACAGTCATTTGCATGTTAAAACTTTTGTCTGTTTTTAAAGTTTTTAACAGTTCTGTATTTAGTACAATTTTCAAACTAGAAATATAAAATTTTTCAGTATTACTTATCTTGTCATATGCGTCCATAACACTTAATTTTTAAAAAATTAAAAATGGTGAGTTCAAAAACTTTTTTCTTTTTTTTTTCATGATTGATTTGATTTGGAATCGCCCTAAAATGACTTAAAAACCACTATTTTTACCAGTGCAAGTGTTATGTGCAGTAAAAAACGCAACCACTCTCGGCCCCCGGCCACTCCGCAGATTATTCAGAAGAGCATAGGGAAAGACATATTAAAGAGCCAGATGTCTTAAAATTATTGTTTTTTTTTTTTTTTTGACGTTGCTAGCTCTTGCTGCGCAAATAAATTTCATAAGCATATTGAAACAAATCTTGTAAAAAGTTGTTGTTTTTCCTGCCTTGCATCATTTTCACTAGTTTTGGTTTTATCTGGCCACATGTTGCAAAAGTATCTGAAGATATCACTTTTATCATTTGTATACCGGTCCTGCAACACTTTGTAGTTTTTACACTTGCCCTACATTTAATAAGCATGAAGACATTTTCGCGCTGAGATGCAAGGTTGTAGGTTTTTCTTTTTTTTATTACTAGAATTTTCTTGAATGGATTATTTAAGTTTGTGAATGAACGAATACTCCGGATTTTGCTAGAACGTCGTAGAAATTTCCTACCGAGTATAAATAGCTGGCCTTGAACACAGTGAGTTAGTAGTTTTCAGATTTGATTTCTGGTGACTCGTTTTTATTCGCTTGGGCGTATAATTTGTTTTTGTAATTTCTTAATTACTTTTCACGTTAGATACATGGTGCTGAGTTACTGTTGAGAGTACAGTGTACTGTTTGCCACCTAATTGCTGGATGTTTAGCAATTGTTTCCTGCTCCTTTTGTAAATAAGTGTACATACTTGTAAATAAATTGATAGTTACTTCCTCAAGATTGGAATGCTCATTTAAGAAAGTTGAAGGTGCTACGGACTCGTTACAATATGAAACGCCTCTTAAATGACGATTGTGTCAAACTTGCGCACAGAACACATTTTTATCTTGCGACCTGGAGACGTTATGAGCAATTCAACCTTTTTCTTCTATTTATTTCCAAAGTTACATAAAACACAAGAACAAACCAAACAAAGCGTGAACTGGAAATGGAAATCGGGTTTATTGATGAAATTGAACTAAATAAATTGGAAAAAGCTCTCGGAAATTTTTATCAAAATGGTTGGTTTATGACAGCAAAGCTGTGAATCGACGTCATCTTCTGGGACTTACATCAACCGATATGCTTTTTTCATTGAATAATAATTTAACACGCTTCCTTTTCAAAATGAAATCAGGCACATTCAATAGGTTATCACTTGATACAATTTTTTAGAAATCAGAATTCGTTAAAATAAGGAAGCATTCACGATTTCATTTTTATTGGCAACCGTCCAAATTGCCACAAATCCTTTTGTCGATATTTTTCAGTGAATGATATTCAAATACTTACTGTTTTAAGCGAACGGTAATTAAAGTTAGAATTATGCCACACAAAGTATACTTTGTGTAACTTTAGAGCAAAAATATAAGCTTTAAATTTCAAAGAAATAAAACAGAAAAATGCAGTTAAAACGGAATATTAATCCTAAAAGTTCTAGTGAAGATTAAGAAAGGTGCATTGATATTTAACGAGTTTTCTTGATGAAACAATAATTTGGATTAAATAAAGAAAAGATTTATTCATTTCTTGAAAAAAGTAATACTAACTATTACCCCATTTTTATTAATAATCATTTATTAAAAGGTTCTTTTTATCATTATTATTATTACTATTTATTTTATTTCATTTTTAGTTAGGCATATATGTATAGTATTTTTACCG
Source organism: Uloborus plumipes (assembly GCA_038373865.1). Lineage (NCBI taxonomy): Eukaryota > Metazoa > Arthropoda > Arachnida > Araneae > Uloboridae > Uloborus > Uloborus plumipes. The sequence goes on along the minus strand of JAXGGA010005286.1, from coordinate 76,072 downwards.
ACACCTCTGGGGGTGCTGGGGCAAGGCTTTGCTCGGCTCTTCGTCTGGTTCAAAAAGGAACAGAATGCTCTTCAGGGTCCTATCCCGGTTAAACCACGAGTTGTAGTAGGTACGGGAGACCCTGGAGTGTGTGAAGTATTTATGTTTCTCTTCCTTTTCAAACTTTTTTCCCGTTAAAGTAAAATAGAGACGAAAAAAGTTTTAAAGTGTCTTAGTGTATTTTAAAAATATCCCTAAGTCAAAAAAAAAGTCAAAAAATAAGAAAAAATTAGCTAAATACCGAAAACATAAAAATTATAAAGTAGGGTTTTGATATGAGGAAAAATGTGTCTGCTCCCCCCCCCCCCCTCTTCTCCCCAATAACTTTTAAAAAACTGTCCCATATGAAGAAATCTTTTTTTAATCGAAAGATCTCAAACATGACACCTCATTCCGCGATTAAGTTTTTGAGTTGAATAATTTTTCTTTCAGTTTTGAACAGTTCAAGAAAAGAAACTTAACGTTAGCGGCTCCAGAGAAATTTAAGACCAATGTAGATCTAAGAAACTTTGTTGGAAAATGCTCTTGATTAAAAATGTATGGAAAATATTTTTTTAATAATCTATTTTAAGGACTCCAAATGACTTCGAAACCATGGCAGAAAGGCAGGCTCAAAAAAAAAAAAAAAAATAACCGACTCCTGCCATTAGAAATTCAGAGCCTTCGACTTCGACTCCACCTATCGACTCCGAATCCTTGACTCCGATTAAAACGCCAAGGCAGAAATGTTGGCTCAGAAAAAAATTACCGACACCTACTATTAGAACTAAAGATACTTTGACTCTGATTCCGCCTATTGACTCCGACTGACTACAATGAATTTTCAACTCGGACTGCGAATCCTCGATTGTAACTATGACTCTGCAAACTTGGCAGAAATACAAGCGGGTAAAAAAATGACCGACTCCTACTTTTAAAAGAAATAACCGTGCATACGATTTTTTTTTTCATTTATTATTTTTTTTTTTATTATTATTATTTTTTTGGCCGACGATGTTTTTTTCTAACAAAAACTATTCATTTAAAAGAGCATTTTATAATTTATTTATTTTAATTATTTTTAACGGATTTAAAATAAAATTCGAGATGTTTCATTTACGAACGAGTTATTTACGTGTTCATTTCAACTGATGAGGAGGCATATTTTAGTTTTAAAAATCAGTTTTAAGTGCTAAAAAGACAGATCTGACATAATTTGCAGTCTCAAATCACTCAGAGAATATCGATCAGATGCTATAATGCCGATGTCGTAATATGGGAAAAATAGGCTCGTTTAGTTCTTGATAAAACTTCTCGTTGTATTTTGAATGTATAAGCCATTTAACCGATTGCATTATTTAATTTAAAATTTTACTAATTAGTTATCATTATTATTAGTTGTTTTTGGACCGTTCAAAAATATTGAATAATAAAATGATTGAAGCAAATTCACCCACAGCTCTATCATAACATCCTAAGACTGCAGTTTCGTCCTTATTGTGGACTCTTCAGTTAGGACTAGCCAATGATCGAGGCAAAGATCCTCTTATTGTAGCTAAGATTGCCAACAAACTGGTAGATAAAGTGAATTTATCTTACCAGCGAGCGTCCGCAAACCATGGTGCGGCTCAACTCGAAATTTGAAGGCAAAAGCTGGGTAATATGCAATGAGTTACCGCCCATAAGCCAGGGCTAAGGCAGAACTGAAGCAAATGCACCCACAGCTCGATCATAGCATCCTAAGACTGCAGTTTCGTCCTTATTGTGGACTCCTCAGTTAGGAATAGCCAATGATCGAGCTGGAGGCAAAGATCCTCTTATTGTAGCTAAGATTGCCAACAAACTGGTAGATAAAGTGAATTTATCTTACCAGCGAGCGTCCGCAAACCAGGGTGCGGCTCAACTCGAAATTTGAAGGCAAAAGCTGGGTAATATGTAATGAGTTACCGCCCATAAACCAGAGCTAATGCACCACGGTTTGCGTACGCTCGCTGGTAAGATAAATTCACTTTATCTACCAGTTTGTTGGCATTCAGCTACAATAAGAGGATCTTTGCCTCCAGCTCGATCATTGGCTATTCCTGACTTTAGGAGTACACAATAAGGACGAAACTGCAGATTGCAGTCTTATGATGCTATGATCGAGCTGTGGGTGCATTTGCTTCAGTTCTGCCTTAGCCCAATCTTATGGGCGGTAACTCATTGCACAATGAAATGATTACTGCGAATTTAGTTCTAGATAGTATAAAACATATTTTAGAGTTAGTTATGCAGTAATATACAGTAACAAGCTCGATGTTTCAGGTTTTGTGTGATGTATGGATATCCTTTGATTTTTTTTTTTATTTTGAGCGTCGATGTTTTGAAACACCGATGTTTTTTAATCGATGTAGCATCACAATTGCTTTCATAACAAAGGAGGTTACAAAAAAATGAGAAGGGTTGTTTCTTCTGCTGAGCAATATCACTCACTTTCAAAATATTTTTCCTAGCTTAGATTTCTTGCACCTTCTATTTTCGAAATGTCGACCATTGGGAAAGTGGTGTAGCTCCATATTTAAAATACTAAATCATATTGGATTTTCTTGCTAAATGGTAGCACATTCTGTCACCAATTTTTTTGCAGACATTTAGCGTATGAACTGTATATAACTTCATTCATATTATTAAATTTACCATTTAACCGTATTTTTTTTCCCAGAATTCCGGCCAAAACATGTCATATTTTTATGTAATTATTTATTCATCTTACATTTATTTGCGCTTTTGAAACAATCATAATAAAAACCACAATAGTATGCAAACTAACATCTACTAGACAACTTTCTCCATATATACAAATAATAATAGTTAAGGCCCGAAAGCGATGCCTGTATTGCGTATGGGTAAAAAAAGAAAGAGGTTAAAAATCTCAGTTATTTAGTGAATTGGCATTTCGTGCTTTTGGAAGCTGAAGATGTTCATTGAAAAGACTTAAGGAACAAAAATCAGCATTAACAATGCTAAAATTCACAATTTTTCATCAAAAAAAAAACAATGTATTTGTTTAAGCGTCCCAATTTTCATACCAATTAACTGACGTCAAAAAAAGCATGTATAAAAATACACTGAAACTAAATACTAAAGCAAAAACGAAGTTTAGTAAATCTTATTTGTTCAGAGAAGGAAAGATACAAAAAGCCATAATAGAAATTTATCACAGTAAGGCACAAATAGTTTTTATCTTCCTTGTATAAACGAAAAACGAAAATATATTTTTCAACCGAAATAGCAAACGTTCCTTACGTATATTTTTTTGAAAAATGTGAATTTTTTCGGCGTTGAAAGATGAGCTTTTGTTTTATTTTGTTTTTTCTCAAGACACTGTAGCATACGACGTTCAACAACATTTTCATTTTTTCCCTTCCACCAGTCATATACTTTTTTTCGACGACTTTTATTATTGACTGTAGTTTGGGAGAGAAAACGCGATTTATGGTAAAGATTCCTTCTGGGTTTTATTATTTCTAGCGGAAAGACGAGCGCCTTGTTTCATAGCATAATATTGTGCATGTTATTAAATGAGTCATCTCAAATATGTTTTATATTTTCACATGATTATTTCGCTCCCCCCCCCTCAAAAATAAGCAGCAGAAAATCAAATTATTTTTGCAATAAAACTCTAATTTAAGAACCAGTTAAAATTAGCACAAAATCTATTTAAGAGAAAAATTTAAGATTTAAATATTTATGTTATGCTTTCAGCTTGAAGATATGTATTTTTTATTAATTAACATAGTACTTAGAGTTTAAGCGATACAAACTAAAGTAAAGACAAGAAGATTAAACGTTCCATCGTTCGGTGACAGTTCCCCCATAATAACAAATTTTTGAAACAGACCCATTACCTATGTTATAGTAAATCAGATACCATAACTAACTTGGAAATAGTCATTAACTAACGATATAAGTAATAATAATGTACACAATGAAAACTAAAAAAAGCAACAAAAAGGTGAGATGTTCAATCATTCATTCTTTAATATTTTAGATTCATGCATAGACCTAATTTATCTGAAGGATTCGTTTTAAAATTTAGATTCTATCATCCATGGCAGTTATCCTAAAAATACGCACAAGTTAATGCTTTAACCCCCTATGTCCCAAATTAATTTAACAGTAAATTTTTGTTGTTGTTTTTTGTTTCTTCGAGTTGAAAATACAGTGAACTCTCACTTATACGCCGCCTCATTTATGTGTCTTTTTCACTTGTACGACGATTTTAAATGGTCTCAGCACATTCCATAGCAAAATGATGATAGTATCATTCGTTTTTGCGTCGCTCTAAAGATAAATATTTCAGTTATGCGCCGAATTTTCTCTAAAATGTAAAAAAATTAATTTATTTTCTTTAAAAAATTCGCGTTTTTCTTCTCTTTCCTCTTAAATCTTTCGCCTTTATTGCTCACGAAAGGCATTTTCCCCCCATGAACAAGAGTCCGGAGAGGGACACTTATCCATCATGCATCGTTTTAGAGGGAACAGTTTGTAATTAGGTATGCTACAATTTTTGTTTTATCTTTATCGTTGTAGTTACGTTACAGTAATTGATAAACCGTAGTAATATGTCCCTTTTCTATAGAAACATTCTTATTCATTGTCTCATTAGAACCTATGTTGAGTTTTAGTCCTGTTAATAGGATTGTTCACTTATACGTCTCTCTCACTTATGCGCCTTTTTCTATTGGTCTCTTGGGTCGGTGCATAAGTGACAGTTCACTGTACATCAAAAAATATTTTTACCGAGTGCAAAAATTTTGAAACTTTTGGGGGTCTAAGGCCCCCTACGCCTTAGGGCCCCCAAGAAAACTGTTTCCGATCTCAGGTACCATCTGTCAACCTCTCAGCGAAGTACAAGGAGTGGTACACTGTACATAATGAATATTGCTTTTACAGTTAATACAGTTAATTTTATAGTAATAAACTGTAAAAATTACTAATTTTCAGTAATAAACTGCAAAATCGCTAATTTTACAGTTTATTACCGTGTATTTTACAGTTTTAAACTGGAACCTCTGCTGCCAGTATTGTACCGTTGTTTTTACAGTATAATACAGCTAAATTTTACGCAATAAACTGTAAAATTGCTTACTTTGCTGTAAGAAACTGTCACATTGTTAGTTTCACAGTTTATTAATGTGAATTTTAGGTTTAAATGGGGGAGTTTCCGAAATTTAAAAAGTATTTTTTTCTGAAAGAGCATGCTTCAAAACATAGGAATTGACCATTTTTTTTTATTTTTTGGCACAGTTATATATTTTTTATGAATTATTTTAACCGGTGCGCAGATGCTATTCCGGAAAAAACATCTGCGCATGACGTCAGTGGTGCACGTAAGCGCGAAATCTGGTTGTAGTGAGATGACGAAGGTCGTGACGTCACCGATTCCTGCGATTGGACAACTCAAGTCAAGCAAAATGGTGTTATTATTGGGAAGAGAGCTGTTAGGTGCACCACTGACGTCACAAAAACCACGCCCCGTTTTCAAGGTAGGGTATTTAAAAAAATTAATAAAAAATAAACTGTCGGGAAAATTAAAGTATTTTCCGGACCCATGGTATTTTTTTATATCATTCTATCAATTTCAGTAACAAAAGGTTGTACTTTTGACTGAAGGAAACCCCCCCATTGGAACCTTGGCTGCCAGAAATATACTGTAAAAAACACAGTTCATTTTTTGCAGTGTACTCAAAAGCTTTAGCATGATTCCAGCCATTTAGGCTTCATAATACTAAATTAATATAAGCGGGACTTCTGGGTCCCGCCGATGCATAAAGAGTAAACAATATTCTGTAGGGATGCACCGATAAGCAAATTGGCCGATTACCGATTAATCGGCTGTTGATAATCGGCCGATTAATCGGCTTAGCCGTATAATGATAAGGATAAGGATAATTGTTTTTCCCTTTACCGTCACTGTTTTTTATCTTTTATACAATTCCAAGTTTAGAAATAGTAAGTAATTTATTTCTGGCAGAAGATTTTTTTCCATTTTCCTAGTTTTCACAAAATAATTTCAATATTTTATCAAATTTCTTAGAACTAATTTTCATATTAGTGTCAATAATATTATTAACACATTGTTAGTTATATTAATTGGAAATAAAAATCTATAAAAAAAAGGAGGGGGGGAGTGTGTAATGAACTGAACACTCCAATTTAGGCGTACTTTTAATTCATATATTTTAGTAATCAGTAGCAATTTAATTCAATACTTTTATTCTTTGAAAATTAGAGGTTATCTGAAAGCACCTGCTAAGGAGAAAACTATTGCCACATGAAAAATGTTGCATCATTGTCTATGTATATTTATTCAAAGTGGGAGAATTCATTTAGAAAAAACTTTATATCAACTGTGAGGATTATTATTACTGTTAATAAAATTATTCATCATAGTTTCCTAGTGAAAGTACACTTGAAAGAATAATATCTGAAAAATATTTTTCAGCCGATTAATCGGCCCGATTTTGCCGACTATTAATAATCAGCAGAGTGGTCGATTATTAATCGGTGCATCCCTAATATTCCGAATCATATACACCAAATAACGAATCAAGTATTTAGACACTTTAAAGAACTTCTCGATTAGAGATGAGCAGTCAAGGATCGTTTGCAAATTGGCAACACTTGCCTGCAATAGTTCAGTGTGAATTAGTGATAAACAGATCATTTGTGAACAATCCCTTATGATTCTCAACGTGCCCAAGAACCATTCAAATACAGCTCATTGAATCATTGATATCTTTTTACCGAATACTTCAGTGCCGAAAGTATCTACTTATATTAAAAACTGAGTATCTTTCTAACTATCTTTCTAACTATCTTTCTTTCTAACTATCTTTCTTTCTAACTATCTTTCTTTCTAACTATCTTTCTATGTCACGCTTCTTTCTCCTGAACGCCAATGAACTGAAAGTCGAACCAGGTACCGATAGATAGGTAATTTTTCAAGCTTCATTAGTTTCAATCTATATAATTATACGATTTTAATTAGCGAAGATATCAATTAATAAGTAGTCAAGTTTAAAGCGATTAAGCCTAATAAATGATTAAATATGAAATCCATTCTTGCATTGCAAAACGTGGTTGCCATGCCATGAAACAATAATAAAAATGAAAATGAGAATTTTGAATGAAGGCTTAACTAAATCAAACACGAAACTCATAAGCGGGCGACTTACATAGTATTTTTATCGCTAGCTACTTGTAATATTTTGAAACATTCATTTGTTGAAGAGCCATCTACTTATATTAAAAACTGAGTATCAATGTCTGCTTTTTCTCCTTTGAGCGAGCTGAACCAAGGGCGGATCCAGCTTCTGGTTAAGGAGGGGGTCATTTTCGGAAAGGGGGGGTCAAAGTGCAATTTTTGTGCAAAAATGGCGTGGTTTGGCAGTTTTTTCGTAAAATAAGTCCCAAAAATGCAATTTTTTGCTATATTTGGTCGGTTAAGGGGGGGGGGGGGTCATGATCCCCATGACCCCACTCTGGATCCGCGCCTGAGCTGAACTTACTGAAACTTTCCTCACCATCTTGAAGGCGCGAAGCATCTCAATAATTCGAATGATTTTTTTTATACAGGAAAAAAGTAAAGGCGTGAAGCGCCTGTTAGCGAGCCGCCTTGGCGGGGAGTAGTTTCTTGACATTTTCCTCACTACTTTCAGGGCACGAAGTGCCCGTGCAACGCCGGGCCACGTTCGTGGTACGTCTTGAAATCGAATGAACATTAAATTATATCAAATAAAACTTCAGAATGAGGTAAAAGTTAGAGAGGGGGGACGTTATGCATCAACATGCCGCAGGAAGCTAATCTAGCTGCCCTGGCAGCTAGTATTTTTTAAAATGAGAATGAATGATGATTAACACATTGCTTTCTGAATTCAAGTCATAGGGTAGAACGACCAATTAATAAACACTTAAGAGTAGTTTCATTTTTACTTCATTTCTTCTTCTTTCAAATTTTGGTAAGATTTCTGTTGATTTCTGTGAGCAACAAAATTGTTCTTATTTTCTCTTTTGGCTTATTTTTGTGCATCTTCCCTTGGGGTTTCATTTGAATGTCTCAATGGGATGCTTTACCCCTTTTATGGAGTAAATCAGTGTTAATTTCAATGCAGATGAATTGGCGCGACCACTTGGAGATATATCGCCAAGCCTTTGGTCGCCAAGTATTTGTCGCCAATTTGGCGACAAATTTGGCGATTTTTTTTTTTTTAATTTTTGGGGGGTCAATTTGGCGCTATTAGCGATATTTTGCGAAAAATCCACTGAATGATGTTAAAATCGGCGATATTTAGAAAATGAATCATTGTAAAATATGTTTTGCATTGTTTCGTGGAAAACTATGGGTAAAAATGTTCGAATTGCTATCTTGCTCACTCCTAGCACTATTTTAACACTAAGGCATCTACAAAGAAATTTACACGTAAAAGGAAGTAGTGTGGGACCCATACCAGATTTTTATTATTAAAAATTAATTAAAAGATGATAGAATCATTGAAAATTATGACATATGGACTATGACAGTAAAAATACTTCTGATGATATATGTAATTGAGTTTAAAAAAATGTGAGAGCGTTTATGGTTCTGCACAAGGTTCTTTTTTAGAGGGGAGGATGAAACGAAAGAAAGGACCCAAACCCAGTGGATGAACACCCGAACCAATGAACCAGCACAGCATTTTCAAATAGTTTTCTTTCTGGAAATATGTATAAGGAATTAAGTACTGCCAATTCATCTAAGAAAAATCGTTTTAAAACCTTATTTTTTCATGAAAATTAAGAGGTGTTCATTCACTGGTCTGTCTAACCTATCAGTCGGTTCAATTGTTTTGGCAAGTTTTACTTCAATAGCAATCAGAAAAAATTAAACATATCACACAAAATGTCCAACTATTGCTTCTACAATCCAGCTTAATTCTCGCAGCTAAAGGCATTAGTGGACTCGCAAAAGCATGGAGCTCTGTCCCCTAATTCTAGAGCTAAAATGTGCATTCAAAGGGAGTTTCGAATGCAGTCTATTAGATGAGTCCAGAGAACCAGATATTGATAACAATAGAGATTAATTGATTCGATCCAAATGATTAGAATATAATGCCTTTGGTTAACCAATATACACACATAAAGCTCGCCTATTGTATTTTAGAATTTTAAAGAATGGGCGTTCTTTTACATAAAAAGAGAAATTATATCTATATGCAACCAAAAGGCAAGGAATAAAAATACGTGCTCTTTGCACATTTTTTGAAAACATGTACTTTAGTGAAAAGGACCACGATAATTTTGCGCAGATCATGTACTATAAATGCAAACGAAGTAGTCACTTATTTTATATTTTGAATTTCATAGAAGGTACTTCAATCAAGGTCAGAGATCAAAATTTTGGCAGGAATTATTGCTTAGAGTTTTGAAATATGTAATATATATATACTCTAACACCCGTCTGTTTGTTTTTGTATATATTTCCAATACTGCTAATAAATGGCTATTGAGTAACTTTTTTGAAACAGACTGTAGCTTCATGTAAGTAGGTGTTTGTACCGCTAGAATGTTAGGAGAAACTTCTTGTAGCATTTAACTCTTTAAATTAACACATTGATTTAGGGCTGAAACATGCTTGTAACAACAGAAAATTCAACTACTAAAAGTCATAATTGACTTTGAAGCACTTTGTTGCGTATTTATATAACTGTCAATTATAACAAAACTTAGGTGTTAGGAATTACCTGAAATGTATCTTCGTTTATTTCCGGCGACAATTGCATAGGCATGTCTTTTTTAACTAGAAAGTATTACATGAATGAACTAGATATCGTGGCCGTCACGAAACTTTCTTCTATATCTATCTTTTGAATTCCGGTTACAAAATAAAATACGTACTCTCCCGAATAAATGGAGACAGCTCCAATTTCCCAATTATCGTAATAACCCTGCAAATGCAGAATCAATGAGCGAAATTGGAAATCATTGCAAAAGCCTTGTTTATATTAATTGCAAACATTTTATCTGTTAGTAAAAAGAAATTGGCAACACTTAAAAATTTCAAATCATTGAAAGTTTTCAGCTGTTTTGATAATTAAATAGCGTGAAAGCGATTCTTTAATGAATTTATTTTTCGCATTGTTGACTAAGCGCGAAAATCACCCCACCTTCGCCCTGGGGCGATTGGCGCCAAAATTTAATCGATGCTTGCTTCCATATTGGGTTAGTGTTATTCCAAATTTTATTCAAATCGCAGCAATAGTTCTCGAGATACAGTAGGTGCAATGACAAAATAAGCACTTTTGATTGCTCCACCCCCTTTGAGATATTGACACACAAATTGAATCAGCACTTGTACTCAATAGGGTCTACCTATGGACCAATTTTCGTTTGATTCCGCCGGTTACTTCCTGAGATATAGCAATCACCCACGCGCAGAACACGTGCGATTGCTCCACCCCCCTTGGAGGAATTCGCTAAAAAAGTCAGGTGCGCCAGTTCACATAGTGGTACATGTGTTCAAAAATTTTTGTTCGATTTCATGCAGTAGTTTTTGCTCTAGCGCGGCCACAAAAACTGGTCACACACATACCGACTCACAGACAGACAGACAGACACACAGACAAACATTTTCCAAAAATGGTCGAAATGGACTCATCGCACCTCAAAACGTGCAAATCCATCAAAATTCGACATTTGAAAATTTTCACGAAAACAATATTTTCTTCTATTGTATTAGATATAGAAGAAAGTAAAAATAGCAAAAGATAATGATATACGAGTATGTTCTAATTATAGGCTAAATCGGATGTTTTTGTTATATGAAAGATTGAATTGCATGCCAAATATTACCAGTCAATCAAACCCTTAAAATTTTCTGTTTAATAAAACTACTTTCAGCTTAAGATTATATTTTTTTAAATATATTTTTGTGCAGAAATATGAAGTATTACTGAAAGAAGTGTTTCTGATAGTAAGAATATCAAAAGCACTTCTTTTACGCTCTATCTCTGATTGTGCGTGTGAGTGCAGAAACATCTTTAGGTGAACCAATATTAAAGCTGACAAGTTCTATTATACAAGATTAAAAAATCTGTTCTAAGTTCAGACACTCGCAGTGACTTTTAGCCGCAATTTCTCTACTTTTCATTCCCACTCCAATTCTAATGAGACTGTTGCTATTGGTATAAAACGAAACGAAAACTTTCAGTATTACATAGTTGTACGAAATTAACCCCTTCCAGGCTCATTTTATTTCGGGATTACGGATCAAAAAATGTCAATTTTTTTTATGCTTATTTTCATACATGCATATCTTTTTAAACATAATAGCATCATTCGCATGCAACATTTCCTACAAATAAATGTAAAAATATCTGTTTAAATAAATGAGTAATTTCGGGATTACGGATCAAAAAATGTCAATTTTTTAATGCTTATTTTCATACATACATATCATTTTAAACATAATAGCATCATTCGCATGCAACATTTCCTAAAAATAAATGTAAAAATATCTATTTAAATAAATGAGTAATAAATGAGTATTTACCTGTAAAGTTGGCTTTCTGCATGGCAGAAATCATCATACTTTGAAGTTGGCACCTACTCTTATCTTAAATCTGCAGCTCAAAACACTGCATAGTTATGTTATCCAGTAGCAACAATAGTAAATAAAAGCATCCGAAACCATAAAAGGGACATGTGAAATAATTCTTAAAAGACTGGTTGTGAAGTGTTAATTTTCACCGTGCCCGAGCTACACTCGGGATGAGTCAGAATGGAACATTTCGCTTGCCCGAGTCCAGCTCGGGAAAAGCCGGGAAGAGGTTAAGATATATTAAATACTCAAAACATTTAAAATGAACTACTAACCTATCTCAAAGTTAGCCTGCCATTCAATGAAGTTTTGGGCCGTGTGAGAAATAAGGGTCAAAATTAAAAAAAAACTACTTGAATAAAAGTTTTGCAGTTGTGCAACTTTAAATAAGAAATATAAAATTTATAAACTTAAAAAACTCTCAATTTTAGTGCTGTAGTAGCTTTAGTTTTATATAACTCTTATGTAGCATAAAATATTACATGTAGGAACAGTTTAAGAAGAAAACCATCAATGTTTAGAGAGTAAAACTTTTTATAAATCATGTACAAAATAAAAATTCAAAAGGAACACATTTTTAACAAAAAAAATGCTCCTTTCCTTAGAATAATATTTGTAAAATTGATTAAAAGGAGGGGGAACATAAGCATTCAACACATTCAATATTGACATCAGTTGCCTCAAAGTTTCATGACAAGATATTAAAATTTCGCTTGGAGACAGGTGTGTAAAAACTACTTTAAGTTAAGGTAGTAGTCTGGTAACTTGGGTTCAGAAAATCAAAAAAAATTTTTTTCGCCTAATTTGAAAGTACAATGTCTTGAGAATATAGTATGAACATTTCAGACAGAAATTCGAAATATTTCGGGAGTTATTACGAGTTTCCTAGAGCGCCTCGGAGTTTGTTGTTGAACTTTAAACGCGTTTTTCTCAAAACAGTTTTTCTGGTCGGCCCGAGTCCTAACTTTTTTTCTATTGAACCAATTTGCTTTCAAATTTTAACAGGCCGTTCTACACACTTATAGTTCTCGTCGGAACTAAAGAGAATTTTTTTCACTCCTAACTTTTTATTTTACAACCCTTTCTTTGCTAAAATAAAAGGACTTTTTTTTTCAAAGTCCGCCATTTTGTTATTTACCCTTGAAATTTAACTTCAATGGTTCCGACCAAAATGACAGGTCTATAGATTAAGAATAATCAAAAATATTTGATTTCAGATAACATCAAGAGCCAAAATCACCCGAGCCACCCACGTGCATTTTTTTTTTTTTTTTTTGAAGTTCCAACTTCGAGGGACAATAATACTAGTAATAAACTATTAAATTTTTTCAATTTTTTTTTTAATTTTCAATATGTAAATAAAAACACTCTGAATATTCAAGATAATTCATTTTTATTTTCCTATAAAAAAAACCACCCTTCAAAGAAGTCATGAAAATAGGCATAAGTTACCAGACTACTACCTTAAGCATTACAAGATGAAATATTTTTTTTGTTGTCTGGCAAGGGACGCCGGACACTAGTCAGTTTACCTTAAGTTCTGAACCCAACCCGCTTGTAGCCTCCAAAATGTTCAGATGATAAAATCCGAAAATTGGAAATTTGGAACCGGGATTCTTTCAAGCGATGGTGTGGTAAAACTATTGCTAGTTAAGCAGCATAAGTTAGGATATTCTTTTCAACGTCGGGCAAGGGCCAGCGGACATTTTTCAGGTTACCTTAAGACCGGAATCTTTTTCGTTTGTGGAACCCCGAAAGGGTCACATGTTAAAACCCAAAAATTGAAAATTTGAAATCGGAAGTGAAAGGATGTGCCCATCTCATTCTCGGTGTGCGATATGTGCGCAAGGCTGTGATGGAAAAAAAAAACTAGTCAACGTTCATTGAGTGGTGAATAAAATGGAAGGTTAGGTGGAAATCCGAATGTAAGCTTTTTCGTTAGTGTAATACAGGACAAGCACAAATGGTTGACCCAATTTCAAAAAAAAATAACTATCGAAACTACTTCACAGATTACAGTCAGTGATACACACTTTTTATGAACAATGCGCCATTTTCTTCCAATAAAGTTCAACCAGTTGACCCGCACGAAACTTTGCGCTAAAAAACACAATAATTCAAAAATTCAATTAATTTAAACTGTAACTTTTCGAGAATCATGCTCAGAGTGAATTGCTACCGTCGAGATGGGCTCAACTTTAAACGCCACCTTGCGGCAATCCGATAATGCCGTTGTTATTTTTTGATTGGTTCATTTTTAAATTTACATTCAGAAATGAACCAATCGTTAATTTTTTGAAGAACTCCGGTAGATGGCAGCGTATCGTGAACCAATTGCATTTTGCAGCTATTGGCGATGGATCCAAACAATATTCGAAACAATTTTTTTGATTGGTTGATTTTTAAATTTAAATTTAGAAATGAACCAATCATTAATTTCTCTTTCTCGAAGAACTCTGGTAGATGCAGTGTATCCTGAACCAAGGATGAAATTTTGCTCTGTGCTAAAAGCCAGAAAATTACAGGCATTTAGTATTAGGAGGCGTTGGTTAGGTTAAGGAGACGCACTTGCAGGTGCTTTCTCTTCTTACTTCCTGTTGAATGAAGTGTATAAATACCTTTGTGCAACAAATGTCAAGTAAAATACAATGTTAAAGAAGCAAAAATACGCAGGGATACTGCAGACACGTGTTTCGGCGTTACAAGGAACGCTTTTTTCAATGCAGAAAAATTGTGAGCTTGTGGATGCACAGACATCCGACAAAAGCTTTTGTCGGAAGACCTGACGTATGCGTAAATCCGCTGAAGATTTAACCCAAGAAGATCAGACAGTATATGTAAGATTACACAAATAAACAAATTGTGAGCACATTCGTCAAAATGTTCAATTTCAAATGCTCAATATAGGAGCTTTTTGTTTCACGACAACGTATAACATGCAACTCAGTTCCACGCATTTTAGAGTATCACATTGTCAGTACTGTCTAATCTTTTATCGTAAAACCTTCCTCGTATCTGCGCATGCCTGAGGTCTCTGGATTTCCTCAAAATAGGGGAGAAATGCGAAGTAACATTCAACAGGAAGTAAGAAGCGAAAGCACCGACAAGTGCGTCTCCTTATCCTATCACCCATTTTTCAAATGGAAGTGATCGTGACTGCCAGGCGCGCAATACGCAGCTAGACAGTAATTCAAAATGCTATACTAAAATGCAACGTTTCTTGAAAAAACATCGTGACGTCAGCGTGACGTTTGCGTGACGTTAGCCTACGAAAAACGAGCTGGATAAAACGTCACAGCCTACTTGGCGAATAAGAAGAGATCGCTGACTGCTTGCGAGCTCTTACTGGCTCCGCCCGTAGTGACGTTCAGTGTCAAGTTAAGCTGTTGTCTAGTATACACAAGTTCGTTCTTAATGTTTTGTTCACTGCAAAAAAATAACTTGTTTTTTCAGTATAATACTGGCAACCGAGGTTCCAACTATAAACTGTAAAATGCAGAGTAATAAACTGCTAAACTAGCAATTTCATAGTTTCTGACTGTAAAATTAGAAATTTTACTGTTTATTGCCGTAAACTTTAGCTGTATAATACTGTAAAAACAACAGTGTACAATTGGCAGCAGAGGTTCAGTTTAAAACAGTAAAATGCACGGTAACAAACTGTAAAATTAGCAATTTTGCAGTTTATCACTGTAAAAATAGCAATTTTACAGTTTACTAAACAGGTCTTTGTCGCAACCCTTTAAAAGAAATCATATGGCGTGGGGAACAAACTGGATTGTAGATTAGGGCAGGAATTCAAGTGAAACACGGACGATCGCAACTCACCAATGCAATCGCAAATTCCCAAATTTGGGTTTAAGTGAAACGTTACAATCGCTACCAGATGCGATTCTAATGTAATTCGACTTTCAGTAGCGATTGCAATTTTGGTCTATTGCGATCGCCTCGAAGCGATTGCAGTGATGTTTCACTTGAATTCGGCCCTAGGTGTTTGTCGTCTAACCAAAGGTCCAAACAGCTAACCTTTTTGTGAATAAAAACTTGGTATATTTCGCTTTACATACATGTATCATTTACTGTAAAATTTGTAGTATAGCGCTCAGCAACCCGTCGATCGCAATCGACCAGTGGATCTCGAGACCATTTTCTAGTCGATCTCATAGATATTTCTGATCTTTGCATTTTGTCAGAGTACTATTAATATGAACATTATTTTTCGAAACAAAATAAAGTTCAACGCCTAAATCAAAAATTAGTTCTAAAAGTGCCTTTCTTTTCTCAAGTCATCATTTTATCCATTTTAAAACAGGCAACATAAACTTGAATCTCAAAATATTTCGATGTGAGTTACCAGCAGGGTTGCCAGATTTAAGAACTGTAAATACGGGACAGGCTCTAAGGGGTGTGGGGGGGGGGTAAAGAGATGAAATCTAAAAGTTTAATTGTTACAACCTTGACTTCAATATTAAACGTTTCTCACAAATATGAATGAAGAAAAAAATACACAATAATCATATGAATAAAAACTTCATTTTTTACCATTGCATGGTTATTTTTCGTCATGAATATTAGTGGGAAAGGTTTTACACTAATTATTGTGAAAATTTGTATTTCCCTGCTATTATCCTCCTTTTCTCTGACTCAGGTCCGTCATTTAAAATTTGGCCGGGGGTGGGGGGCGAAATGTAAATTATACCAAATTTCAATGTAAATTATAAAAAAATATTTAAAAAAGCAAAATCCACGCCCTCTTACATGTAAATATTGTTACAAATCTTGTAAATAGTTGTTTTTCCTGCCTTGCACTATTGTCACTAGTTTTGGTTTTATCTGGCGACATGTTGCAAAAGTATCTGAAGATATCACTTTTATCACTTGTATACCGGCATTGTAACGTTTTGTAGTTTTTACACTTGCCCCACATTTAATAAGCATAAGGACATTTTCACGCTGAGCTGTATTATTGTAGATTTTTCTTTTTTATCACTAGAACTTTCTTGAATGGATTATTTAAGTTATGAATGAACGGAATTTTGCTAGAATGTTGTCGAAATTTCGTTCCGAGTATAAATAGCTGGCCTTGAACACAGTCAGTTAGTTGTTTTCAGATTTGATTTCTGATGACTCGTTTTATTCGCTATTCGCTTGGGCGAATGTTTGTTTTGCTTTTGTAATTTCTTAATTACTGTTCACGTTAGATACGTGGTGCTGAATTACTGTTGAGAGTACAGTGTACTGTTTGCTACCTAATTGCTGGATGTTTAGCAATTGTTTCCTGCTCCTTTTGTAAATAAGTGTACATACTTGTAAATAAATTTATAGTTACTTCCTCAAGATTGGAATGCTCATTTAAGAAAGTTGCAGGTGCTACGGACTCGTTACAATACATTAATTTCTCAAAAGCAGGGGTTAGGCTATTGGGCACCCGACCTGATGTCCCAAATGACGGGCCTATCTTGGCATGAAAGATATAATAGTCGCTTCTGCTGATGACTAATGTTTAGTATGTACTTTTTCAAAAAGCTAGACGTACCAATGGGAAAATTTAAATGCAAAGTAATTTCAATGAATCATCAACAAAAATATTGATTACAATTGAGTAGTCATAGAATAAAACCTTACTACTTGAACTCACTATAAGAAGTTAACCTAAAACAAATAAAAAAAAATCAACATTTAATATATTTTGGGGAAAAACTACAGTTTTTTCAATATTATAACATAATTATTCTTATAACATAATTATTCTTATATAATGTCGGAAAATTCCTTTTTTCTTTAAATCATATTTTCTACTTGATTTCACTGCTGCAATAATTCTTTCTAAGTTTTGATGGTCTAAGACCACCAAAACTAAAATGAGTAGAACACTAACATTACTTCCGAACAGGAAAGTATTATAATTCAATCAATTTTCTTATCACTCTATTTCACATTTTTTATTTTACTTCATTTTTTCTGAAAATAATGTATAGTTTTGTAAAATGCTAATTCTAGCCAGAATACGGGACTTTAGCCGTCCCGTATATAGATTCCCCGGGACGCGGGACAATATTTCAAAAAACGGGACTGTCCCTTGAAATCCGGGACGTCTGGCAACTCTGGTTACCAGTGATCACATAAGGGCAATTCCATGCATGTGTGGAAAAGCGTTGGAAAAATCAAATTACAGCAATGCACCTGTTTTGTATATTTTTTGGTTTAAAAATGCTAGAAGTTTATTATTTATACTAATTTTTCGTCTAGAATGTAGTATTTTTAGTTTTGGCAGCACTTTGAAGTTGGAAATGGAATATTTAACTTTTGGTGTAGAAAATGATCAATCTTTGAACATTGGTAAGTTTCAATTTTTTTCTTTAGATAACTGTTTTAAAGAAAGAATATTGATTATTACACTTTAATTCAACATTGTGAATTGCTAAAACGAATGTTTTCACTTAAATTAAGGGATTTATGTAAACTTCAAAAATGCACAGTTCTATGTAACGTAAGTTACCAAAAACATGTATAAGTTCATGTGGTGCATAAAGAAAGGGCAATGCAATGTTAACAATGCTATATCTTCTATCATAAGTGTGTGTTAAGCAAATAGTTAGTTTTTTTTTTAATATTGTTTATTTAATTTTTTGTGCTACAATCAAAACGTGTAACATAAGTTACCCACATATGCAGGTAATGTAAGTTACCCAAGTAGAACTTAAATACTTGTGTTTATAAAGAAAGTAAATTGTGAAATAAACCTATGTGGTTAGCAGGAGTAATTTATTCAAGAATTCTTTTAAATGTACTGTATTTACTTAATTTAAATTAATCATATTTCTTAAAATGTCTCTATTTCTTAAAAAACATTACTATACACCTTTATTTTAAATTATATGTTTCTTTTTGGCTTTTAAGATATTAATTATCTCTAAACAATGTCACTGTATGAATATTTAAGAGGTAATTTACTATAAATTATTCAAAAATGACTTCTGTTATGCTTTAAAGTTTCGAAATATGTTTTGGAAAAAACAAATATAAAAGTATTTTATCTCATACAGGTAAAATATATTTCATTCTGCATTAAAATGCTACTGAACTCTGCAGAAAGACGCGCTGTAAAAGGGGTATGTGAAAAGTCATGTGGATATTACAGATTTATAAATAAAAGTCACCCTTGATAGTATTGAAATTTGTTTGAAAAAGCAAAATTTATCAAAACTCTTTTCCGAAGATCCGCACATTGAGAATCAGCATTTAAGAACTAGAATTGGACAAACTGTGGGGTTTCGTTAGCTAAGTATTTCAAGGAACAAGAAGAAAAAACAAATAAAAGCCGATGAATGGCGTGTGATGAAGTACGAAAATACATTGTATTCTTGAGTTGTGACGATTATTGAAGAAACAAGTTTAAAGTAAAAGTAATGGCTGCTGTTGGAACCTATTATAAATGGCCAGAAACGACAGATGAAATTTATTATGAGAAAGAAAACGTGATTCCAAAAATTAAACCTACCTGAACTTGTTAATAACAGTGACCAGTTTGCATTTAAAAGTCTTATGTTATGTAATATTTTTGATTGGTCATTAAATTTGGTATTAAATTTCTATAAAAATTTCAATTCATAATTGTTAATTTTCAACATTTTGATCTAAACTAAGCTGTAATTTTTATTCATTAATTTTTGTAATAAATATTTGCTTGTATGTAAATTTTGTAACGTAAGTTACTGTAACTTAAGTTACCCAGTTAAAAATTCCCATAATTCTCAATTTTTGAAATAAATTTTTTAAATTTATGAAAATTAATTCCTAAACATTATAAGGAACTGATAAATTATACTTTAAACAAGAAAACAGCTGTAATAGAGCAGAAATTTGCCTTAGAACCAATTTTCATATTATGTCATTCCCTTTTTGTGTAACGTAAGTTACTGCCTTATTTTTGACAGCTAAATTTTGTAAAATTTTAATGCGTCGAATATTTTTGCATTTTAATTTTGCTTTAGACAGGCATTTTTATAGAATGCTTTTATTCAAGGTTTGTATAACAATATTTGTCTGTACTGAGGTGCTAAATGCCTAAGTGTTGGTCAAAATGTAACGAAAGTTACCGTGGAATTGCCCATAAACATATTTTAGCTATTCAAACCAATATTTAAAAGCTTCAAGGTCTGTTTTGATGGGAGTTAACGCAAAATTTTTCGCGGACACTCAAATTAACTATTTATGCAACATAACCGTTTAAGTCTATTATATATACACCTCCCCCCCCCAAAGTCTATCGTTGTGTTCATCGAACTTATAAAGTACATATTCTATCAATTTAGGTTGCTGAACGCTTTGTAGTAAAGCATTGAAAACCGCTCCTAAGCAAGGGCTCTATTAAGAGGATGTTTGCCTCCAACTCGGTTACTTTCCTATTCCATGCTGATGAGTGCATAACAAGCACGAAACTGCAGTCCATGGATGAAAATAGCCGAGTTGGCGGTGTCTTGCTGTAGTAGTAATTTCGATTTTTATTTTTATATATTTTTTAATCAGGTGTACATCGTCGGCACCATGCTAAACTAACGAATGTGAAAAATCGCGTTTTTCAAGTTCGAATTTTACAAATAATTAAAATTAAAATGATACCTTCGAACTATAGTTTTACACTTAAAGATATCTATAAAAATTTAAAATAACCAAACACGTCAGGTGAGAAAAAATTACATGCAGTGTTTTGGCTCTCTTGAAAAGTGCCAATTTTCACATTCGTAAGTTTAGCATGATGGCGACGAAATTTCAATAGATAAGATCTGAATATTTCGATAGAAATATATGAACAACGAAATATATGTGCAAAACCAGTACTTCTTTCAAAAGAAAGTAAAAATCTTCTAAATATTGCTTGAAATGAACTATGTTTTTTATAATTCATAGGAATTTCGATGTTTCAAACCTTCGTTAAAAAAGACTGGTCAAAGTTAAAATATTCAAAAAGAATTTTTTTTTTGTTTTGTTTTTTACTTTAGATATTTCCTTTTTATTTTTTTCATTGATTTCGTTATTTATTTTTCTCTTAACGAAAATCTTGAGTTATGAAACAAAAAACCGAGTGGTTATTAAAAAAAAACTTTTCTTCGCAGTTTAAACACATTATTCTTATTAACTGCTCCCACTTAAAAGCTTTTCATTCTTTCATACCTAGAAATTATATCAGATCTTCTCCAACTACAAAACAAAAGCTCGCTTTCTTTTACCTACATAAAAAAATAAACAAATAAAGAAATTCATACATATTTCTAGCATAATTACTTTCAGAAACGGCTGCTTTTGCTGATAAGGTTTTCCAGGGGCTATTAGCTTTCAACGTTTTGTTTGGTTTTTTATTAAAAGTTCACTTTCCCCTTTTTAATAATTCATAAGAATTTATTTTATTATAACGCTATTTAACAGAAGTTCTATGCAGAAAATTTCATTTTCCTTGAGTTTTTGAAAAAAAAATCTCTTTAAAGTTACGATTAACATTTTAAAAGTAACTTAATATTTTCCGTTGCTTACTAAAGCAAAAATATGCGACATTGGTAATAACGTTAAAGCTCCCTCTTTCAAACAGAAAAACTCCTGAAACTAATTGGAATCGTTATAATTTGCATTTTTGCACGTTTCTTTCTTTTCTTTTCTTTTTTTTTTTTTTTTTTTGAGATATGATCAACTGCTAATCACCAAAAGTAAAGGAACGCTTTCAAAAATTCATTTTTAAGGATTTTACGAGAAATGAGCCACGAATTTCTCTTAAACTTTAGTCACATAAAACATAGGCTTCACCTGACGTTTCAAAATTTAAACTTAAATCACTCATGCATTTAGAGAACTAAAGAAAGGGGGATGGTAAACAAAAGCGGTATTTGTGACCATATCTCCTTGGAAATAGCTGGGAATAAGATGTAAATTTCAGAAATAATGTATGCATACTATGTATAACTACTGTTCAGGTTTTTGTAAAAGTGTCACTTATATTCCCGAAGAGATTAACATTTTTTTTCTTTTTCAAAAATGGCAACTTTATTTAAAGGTTTTGGGTTTGTAACACACAGAGTTTTCCCAGAACCTTCAGAACTGATGACAAACACACAAGAGAAAGAGCATACTAAAATGTCAAGTAAAAATATTAAAAATTCATTGAGATATGAACATTTAAAGGAAGTAAATTTTCAGGGCGCATGAGCGAGCGACAGTAATTCATAGCTTCAAAAATTTTGTACTCATATAAATGCAGTAGCTCATAAAAAAATCCAATTTAATACCTTAAAATTGAAAAAGATATCAGCTATTTAATGAGCCGATTTTCAATTATATTCAGAAAGATAATAAATCGAAGGGGATCGTTCCCAAATAACCTGTCACCAATCACGCTCTTATAAAAGCTGGAAGATTGAAAGCTATGGAGCCCTTACCACTCGCACGTTTTTACTTCCTTTTACGTAGTAAAGGAAGTATTGTGATCGCGAAAAAAAATTCACTCAAACTTGGATCTAAATTTGGAATTTGCTCACCCCGAATGGATGTTCAGTAGTTTTTTCGACCTGTCTGCACGTGCACATGTACGTACCAACATTTAACCTGCCGAAAAATCATTTTCAAGCCCCCCCCCCCCGAGTTAATTACGACGAGTTTTCTCGAGACGTCTGTATGTACGTATGTATGTGCGTATGTGTGTGCGTATGTATGTCGCATAACTCAAAAACTATATGCCGTAGAAGCTTCTAGTTTGGTATGTAGACTCTGAAGGGAGTCTAGTTGTGCACCTCTCCATGGGGTTCCATTCGAATGTTCCCAAAGGGGTGTTTTACCCTTTTTTGAGGGTAAATCAGTGTTAATTTCAATGCAGACTTAAGAGCAATTCCACGTGCCTCACGTTACCGTTTGACGTGATTTTACAAAAGTAAATGTTATATATATTAAAGAAACACCATGCCTGATTTAAATAAAGCTCTTAACAGCTATCTGGGATGCAGTGAGAACCTATGGATGTCAGCATTTTAAATTTTAACAGAAATAGATGGTGTTTCTACCTTAATTTAACATCGTGACTCACGTTACAAAAAAAAAGGAACTCAAGTTTTTTGGATTGCTAAAAACCTAAGATTTCTGCTCTTTCAGAATAATAAAATTGAAAAACTGCTTTTCATGGAACAATATATGTTTCTAAGTTATGATATATACGAAAATAAAGTTCATTCTGCAGTCACTAATTAAGTTAATCAATATTTTGAGCGTGACTCACGTTACCTAGTTTCGTGACTCACGTTACATTTCCGTTTTAGTCTTTTACTCTTATTTTAAAAATTGTGTTGAGGGACTTCACTTAAATTCAATTAAAATTAATGCTTAATGGCTTGTTTTCTTTAGTTGATCAGTTTCAAACACAGTAAAACCTGTGTAACCGAGCGGTCATTTCTACAAAGCGGCCACCCCTCTTAACGGCCAATTTTTCGCAGCACGGATTTTTTGTCCCATAGACCTAGTGTTAAAATTCTCCCTAGCAGCTGCCATCTAACCCCTTCATACTACTTCCAGTATTTTCTCTGTAGCTGCATTGTAGTGATTTCAAATTCTCAATTGATACATTTGAAAACTTTTACAGGATACTACACACCATTACATTTCATCTGATACCAATCATAACGTTTAATGTTGCATAATGGCTGTAAAATTAGTTGACTGTTGTCAGAAGTAGGCTCTTTAAAATACTCATTCTTCTCATCCACTATTGATAAATAATTAAATTTTAAACATCTCAAGTAAGAGCAAGTGAGATGTTGACCGTGCTTTTTAAAATTTATCTTATGTTCCAATTTTATATGTATATATATATATATATATATATATATATATATATATATATATATATATATATATATATATATATATATATATATATATATATATATATATATATTTATTTATTTATTTATTTATTTTTTCTCGCTCAAGCTAATTTTTTAAATTATTTTTGTTTAGATGTTCTTGGGACAAATCATTTTTTCTGCATGAGTTCGGTGGACGTTGAAATGTTCTTTTAAACTGTATATTACATTTACAGATGAGTATTGAGTAACTCACTTATATATGACTACAGTTTAACTGCGAGGTGAATTAACGGAATTTCTCCTTTGGCGAGTCTTCCTTAGTGTATTTACATTTTGGTACTCTTGTTGAAGCGATATTTAAGAAGTTTGAATTTAGCCAAAATTTCCCTCAAAAGTTTCATATGTTTATTTTTCAGCTTATATTGAATTGCTAGAGACAACATCTTTAGCTTTTCGACTTTTCTCGTTAGACATTCTTTCATCCGGAGACAATGTTTCTGTTTACATGCAATGTACTTCCCTTCTTGCTTCAATTTTTCTCGGTACCTTTTCTGTCATTCAGCGGTTACTCGTGAAATATTTTTAAAAATTCTTTTACTGAAAGGAAAAACCTTTCTTAGATACGGAAGAAAAATATGTGCATGCATAAACACATGCTACACATTGGAAAGCTGGGGTCCAAAACAGGGACCCTTGCACTATTTAGAAGATCGTAAAACTCTAAACGAATTCAAATAACGCTATTTATATTTAATTTCATCAGTATTATTAATTATATATAGCTGTGTACAAGTTCTAACCCTCCCTTTAGAAGCTAAAATTCCATTAGGGCACATTAAATACTTTTAAGAAGTTAATATTAGCTTGTATTGGACGTAACTCACTTTTCGCGTGACTCACGTTACAAAATAAACATCCTTAATTTTTGAATAAAATAGCAAAAAACTCTAAATTGGCCTATAATTTCTTTTTTGTAATATACATGAGTAGGAGAAACAGAAAAAAAATTTTCATTTATAAGCTATAAAATTTGGAAATATCAAAAAAATTAAATTTTCGTGACTCACGTTACACAAAATTTAATGGTTTAAAAGCTACTTTAAAAAATTATTTTAAGAATAAATTTCAAAATGTACTATTAATAATTGTTTTATTTTCGAATAACTCTGTCAGGAAAAAATACAATTAAATTGTGGAAACAGGCTAAACCAATAAAATATGCTCGTTTAAAATTCTATCTATCAGAGAGAGGCTTTTACGAGATTGTGAGCTCATAGAACAAGTTATTTTACAAAAAGAAAATGGTTCACCTGAAGTTACCTTATTCTAATTTGTAAACTTTAATCAATATAGAGAACGTACAAAAACAATTAGAACAATTTTTTAACATTTTTTTTAACACGGAGTTCCCATGTTGCCTGCAATTGCCTTTTTGTGATATGAATTGGCGCAACTACTTGATGATAGATAGCCAAGAGTTTGGTCGCCAAGTGTTTGACGCCAACTTGGCGATATATTGCCAAGTTGGTGACAAATTTGGCGACAAAAAAATATTTTTTTAATTTGGGTTCAATTTAGCGCAATTGGCAATATTTTGCGAAAAATCCACTGAATGATGTTAAAATCGGCAATATTTAGAAAATAAATCATTGGGTCATTCCATGTGAAATCAACAAGCCTCAAAACTTGACCATCACCAATTTCAAAAAAAATTATAGGGTTGATTACCTCTATAAAGTGATACAAAAAATTGATTTTTAAAATTTTTTTCAGCTGTTAGTTTTTTGTGTGAGACCGCTTAAAAAACGCAAAAAATGGAAAAAAGTGAAATTTTGAACATACAAAGATTCAATTTTCTCAGCTTCTATTGCAGCTAGAGTCTTTTGTTATATCTCATTGTAAAACTCTTTAAACAAGCTTTCAAATGATATATAATTTGACAAGGTTTCGTGATGTTAATATTTCAAGGTCACCAAAAGCATTATTTGACCTTGAATATTTCAAAAAGTGCATTCTTTAAAAATCTGAAAAAAATATATATATTACTTCCTAATGTAGTCTATATGTGGTAAAATTTGCGGAATGGGACAGCAATGGGATCTGGATGAAAAATGGAATCAACTTTTCACACTCTTACCACTTTATTGCAATGCCTAATGGCTCCTGAGGATATATAATACAGAAATATTGCAAACTGCGAAATGTTATTTACAAGTGACGGTTGGCTTATTCCACGTCTTGCTTTGAGAGGTTATAAATCATTCCTTTTCCGTTTCTACTAGGGTCTACTTTCGAAATAATAGCACTTATGGGCTTATTGACAACATTTTCAAAGTCTGAATAGTAGATAGAATTTAAGGGTCCATGAGGCTGCAACAGCTTGATTTTCTTCATCTGTGTCTAAGACGCACCTTAGCCACCAATATCCATTATACCTGCAGATCAAGAATCCAACCATTTCTGGGCAATCAAGATCGCCTTTGACAGTTGTAGCACGTTCGATCCTTATAGTGTTGAAAATGAATATGCATTCACATGCATCTGATTCCTGTTTAATGGCATTACACAATGAAGACTGAGTGCCTGGTGTTGTTCTTGCCATCATTTTTTTGGATTTCAAAGCCTCTGCTTCCTGTTTATAATGTTCAATTGTACAATATTGAAAATGAATTGATTTGATATGGAAGAAATGGTTGGATTCTTGATCTGTAGGCATAATGGATATTGGTGGCTAAGGTGCGTCTTAGACACAGATGAAGAAAATCAAGCTGTTGCAACCTCATGGACCCTCAAATTCTATCTACTATCCAGACTTTGAAAATGTTGTCAATGTGCCCATAAGTGCTATTATTTCGAAAGTAGACCCTAGTAGAAACGGAAAAGGAATGATTTATAACCTCTCAAAACAAGACGTGGAATAAGCCAACCGTCACTTGTAAATAACATTTCGCAGTTTGCAATATTTCTGTATTATATATCCTCAGGAGCCATAGGCATTGCAATAAAGTGGTAAGAGTGTAAAAAGTTGATTCCATTTTTCATCCAGATCCCATTTCTGTCCCATTTTGCAAATTTTACCACATATAAACTACATTAGGAAGTAATATATATTTTTTTTTCAGATTTTTAAAGAATGCACTTTTTGAAATATTCAAGGTCAAATAATGCTTTTGGTGACCTTGAAATATTAACATCACGAAACCTTGTCAAATTATATATCATTTGAAAGCTTGTTTAAAGAGATTTACAATGAGATATAACAAAAGTCTCTAGCTGCAATAGAAGCTGAGAAAATTGAATCTTTGTATGTTCAAAATTTCACTTTTTTCCATTTTTTGCGTTTTTTAAGCGGTCTCACACAAAAAACTAACAGCTGAAAAAAATTTTAAAAATCAATTTTTTGTATCACTTTATAGAGGTAATCAACCCTATAATTTTTTTTGAAATTGGTGATGGTCAAGTTTTGAGGCTTGTTGATTTCACATGGAATGACCCCATTGTAAAATATTTTTTTGCATTGTTTCGTGGCAAACTAGGGGTTTAAATGTTTAAATTGTTATCTTGTTTATTCCAAGCACTATTTTAACACTTAAGGCATCTACTAAGAAATTTACATGTAAAAGGAAGTAGTGTGGTGTCCATACCAGATTTTTTGTTTGAGTTTTTGTGTAAGAGTCTGTTAAAGTTTCAAAACAATTGAAGGGGCAAGTGGATAAAGGTGATATGTGACATTTGAATTTCGCCGATTTACGCAAATTCAAATTAATGTGTTCAATTGTGTGAACTCACAAACACAATTGAAGGGGCAAGTGAATAAAGGTGATACGTGACAATTTTTTAAATTTCTAGAAAAAGCTTTCAAAAAAAAATTACCTTATCACCTTCATCCATGGTAAAAAGTAAGTTTTTCCAAAATTGTCACATATCACCTTTGTCCACTTGCCCCTTCAGTTAGTATGTATGTATAAAAATTCAGTTTTTTTTTTTTTTTAGTAATGACCAAGAGCTCTTGTACGTTTCAAGCTTTAAAAAGCATGAAAATAACTTGTCAATTATTAAAAGAAAAAATTTAGTGGGCACATTTCCAGTATTGTTCCTCCGATGGAAGCACCAATTCTTCGAAGGTTTTGTAAAAGATGAAAAATAACAAGACAATAAAAATTTCCACGAATAGTCTAGTAAGTAACATAAAAATGTTACGGCGCATGTGTAAAATACATTCGCTTTATATAAACAATTGTAACAAGATTAAAAATAACAAGTAAGAAAGTAAAAGCTAACAAGTTTCTATGACTAATCCAGAAAATAACATAAAAGCGTTATTGCGCATTCGGAAAATACTTTCGGTGCAGATAAACACTGATAAAAATTCCTAAATAATTGCAAATAACCGAACTTGCACTGAAAAATGCACAAACTAGATTATCCAAACAAAAAAAAACGAAAAAAAAAAAAGAGTTAGATGCGTGACCTTCCGTTATCTAACTCGCATAGGGCACTTCCCAAAACCTATTACAAGAAACGGAAGTTGATGATATCGATTAAATAATCTATTAAGACGAGTAAAAAAAGAATCTAATGACCATTAACTTAATGAAATGTCTGGGTAGTCAAACCTGCAATGTGTATTCAGTGGACCAGCTGCAGAAAAAATTTCAAGTTTAGCGACCAGACGGTTGGAAAATGTCTGACCTTCCGTGCAGACAGATAGCTATTAAAAGCCCTCCGGACGATGGATGACCTGTCTGATTAAATACGCTAAGCCCAGGTGGGTTATTCTTCCTTGTACATGTTTCAATCTGGATGTTTTTTTTTTCTTTAATGAGTTATGGCGTGAATTGCGATAAATTTCTTGGAACATCATCCAAACTCGTGAGCATTTAGTTAATAATCAGACTCAAAAGGTACAATTCGGTGTACTTATCTATTGGAGTCTCGATAACTCGAAGCCTTATAACTCGAATATTC
The DNA here is from genome assembly GCA_038373865.1 of Uloborus plumipes. Taxonomy (NCBI): domain Eukaryota; kingdom Metazoa; phylum Arthropoda; class Arachnida; order Araneae; family Uloboridae; genus Uloborus; species Uloborus plumipes. The sequence continues at coordinate 47,623 of JAXGGA010005286.1, read as the reverse complement.
ATTTATCTCGAAATCTTTACTGGGTCCCAAACTTTTGAGATAGTTCTGAGAACTTCCTGTAACTTGATTGACCAATAACTCGAAGCTTTTTACCGATCCCTCAGGACTTCAAGCTATTGAGACTCTACTTTAAAAATGGTTGTTGTTGTCTTGGGCCAGCTCGGAACGCAAATTTGGGGGCTCTGCTTCCCTTTTCCAACTGTACCATAATTCGGTGTCCGCTTTGCACAGTACACGCATGCCATAATGACTCATTCATAGGATAGGCAACCTTTCACAGCACAGTAACACATTCACACAAAGAAAGGACAAGGACAGGAAAGAGAAAGAACATCCATGTCCTACCCGAGATTCGAACCCGGGACCACTCCATCCCAGTTAGACTTCTCTGACCACTAGACGAGGTGGCCGGCGACTGTAAATGGTTCACATAAACATTGATATGTGTATTGGCATAGCCACGATTCTAATTACAGCCCAGTCTCGAAAACTCGAAATCCCTAAAAGACCGGCTAAATGCTGCTAGTTATTGGTAGTTCGAGTTATAGAGAGTTCCCGCCGATTTCTCCATAGAGTTTGGGACCAAATGAAAAGTTCGATATAAAGGTACATTTGAGTTGCAAGGCTTCGAGTTATCGAGACTCGACTGTAATGAATTTCGGAAAGTACCACTATGTGTACTTATTTAGTGGAATCCGATAACTCGAAGCCTTATACTAATTAGAATTGAGGCTATGCCAATACACATGTCAATGTTTATGTGAACCCTTTACAATCGAATCCCAATCACTTGTCCAATAAAGGACCGGCAAACCCGCAATGTGTTTTCAATGGACCAGCTGCTGGAAAAATTTCAAGTTTAGCAACTAGACGGTTGGAAAACATCTGATCTTCCGTGCAGACAGCTAGCTTATTAAAGGCCCTCCAGACGATGAATGACCTGTCTGACTAAATACGTTTGCCTGGTGGGTTATTCTTCCTTGTACATGTTTCAATCTTGGATGGTATATTTTCCTCTTTTTTTAATGAGTTACGGTGGGAGTTATAATAAACCTTTTGGCACATCAGCCAAACTTGTGAGCTTTTAGTTAATATTGAGATCCAAAAAGAACCCCTTGGTGTGCATATCTAAGTGGTCAGCATAAACAATCGTATGTGCATTGGTATAGGCTAATTATATCTGTCAAGTAGTAAGTTTTCCTTACTCAAATGAACCTCAAGAACACTAGTGACATGTACAAGATGTGTCTATTTAATTCCTGGACTAGGGACCTACTCTCATTGTATCGTCAGTATAGTCGATACCGAGAATACAGGTTTTTTGTATCCCGTGACATCACATCTCGTGAGACGCGAATAATCTCTAATCTCAAAGTCACTTCTAAGTTTAGGTATCTAGATTGGAGCCGATAAGTCCACGACAGGGTAAGAAGACGCGAGTTCTCTTCCTCGGCAGTGAGAAGCTGTTTATTCCATTTTTTCTCAACGGGGAGTGTGCCATAATGTATATAAGTTCTGCAAATGTAGTTTAGTATGTTTTTACATTGAGGGTAAAGATTTTTTCTTTATTTTGAGTTTGACGTTGGAAGGCATCCATTTATCGGCAGTAATTGGAACTCTGCAACTTTGCCGAGTATCTATAATCATTCTTATTTTACTGGTTAATAAGCCAAAATTTTGCAAATTGAAATTACTTTAAGGTATGCCCAAAACTTGAATTTATATATCTACTTAACCAGGGTGTCGATCTAACACGGGGGGGGGGGTGTATATTATGGTGGGGCGAAAAATGAAAAGTTTTTCAGATCAACTGCTAATAGTTGCCAAAGGTTGTCTTTGGTGATAGTTAGCTTTTGTGCAAAATTTGAGAAAAATCGGTTAATATCTTCAGGGGGCGCTGCGATCGCAAAGTTTTACCATAGCTTTGTTATGGATTTTATGGTTAAAGTATCAACAAGAATGCCTTTAGCTAGTCTCTTTGCATTTTTTTTACTCAAAAGATGTTTTCATGCAATAAAAGCATATGAAATGACTCACAAACATTATTTTATATGAAATATTTATATTTAAAAAAAATCACTTTTTTTCACGTTTTTGTTTCTTTTTAAAAGCTTGAAATATAAATATATCATATAAATTAATTTTTGTGAGTTATTTCGTATGCTTTGAATGCTTGAATATATCTTAGGAGTAAAAAAAATGCAATGAGATTAGTTAGCGGCATTGTTTTTCATATTTTAACCATAAAATCCCGATAAAAGCTATGATAAAACTTTGCGATCGCAGCGCCCCCTGAAGATATTAACCGATTTTTCTCAAATTTTGCACAAAAGCTAACTATCACCAAAGACAACTTTTGGCAACTATTAGAAGTTGATCCGAAAAACTTTTTATTTTTCGCCCCACCCTAGTGTATATTTCCTTTAATAAAATGAGCTCTTTACTCAAATTCTATTTTCTGCCAGGGGAGGGGGATCGTTTCGTTTTCATCGTATCGTATTCAAGTTTAATTTTTCCTCACAAAACAATTGAATCTTCGTTTTTCAAGTCATCAAGAGTTTTTCAATCATAGCAAAAGCATAAAACATGAATTTGTTTCTTTCGAATATCAAACATAAAATGTTTTAAATGCATTTGGAAACGAAGATCTGCAGACATGTAATTTAGGATCTCCATATTTCTCTTCTGCATTGCTCCAAAAATAGGGACTTATACTTAGAGTGAATATTTATCTTTTTTTGCAAAAAGGAAAAGATATCGTGAAAAACAAAATTGAATCTATCAAAATCATTGCAAAAAGCACAGCACATGCACCAATTTTTTCCACTCTAGAAAAAATTATACCTAGACGCAGGGCACGGTTTTGTAGGACATTGAACACGAGCTTTATGTGCTGCCCTCCTGCCCCCCCCCCTCAAAAAAAAAAAAAACAATATAATGAAGTTGTAAAATATTTTGGATTTAAAGTTTTCGAAAGAGTCTTTTAAATTTAGTTTTTATCTTGTCATAGAGCGATATGAAATTTCTATATTTTTAAAAACTTTAGATAAATTTATGACCCTGCAAACGTTGATGTCCTGGGCCTGTGCCCCATATTAAGATGCCTTAATTTTGCCTTGCCCAGACATGTGATTTGGAAGCTCATTTTTCTCTTCTGCATTACGCACAAAAGAGTCTTTACTTCGTATTTTAAGACTGAAAATACAATTAATATTTAAAAAAGACCAAAATATTGCGAAAACAAAAATGAGTAACGCAAAAAGGGACTTTTACTTAGTAATTAAAGCCTGAATTTTTAGCTATTATTGCGAGAAAGATAAAATATCGTTAAGGAAGTAGTCTGGTAACTTATGCCTATTTTCATGACTTCTTTCGAGGGTGGTTTTTTTTATAGGAAAATGAAGTATCTTGAATATTAAGAGTTTTTATTTTCATATTGAAAATATAAGAAAAAATGTTTGAAAAAATTTAATAGTTTATTACGATTGAAGTTCCAACTTCGAGTGACAATAAAAATAGTAATAAACTATTAAATTTTTTCAAATATTTTTTCTAATATTTTTGAACCCAAGTTACCAGACTACTATCTTAAAAACAAAGACACGAAAATAAAGTCATGAAGTAAAATAATTTAATTTAACAACTATTTTTAAATATTAGTAATATTTTTTAAGTAGTCTCACGGAGATATTTATACATTTTTTCATGTTCAGTCGAATCATTTGATACATTGAGATGAATTCTTACAATGTATTTTGACACTTTACTTCGCTTAAGCTTGTATGCTCGTATATATTAAAAAGATGTACTATTTGCGATTTAAAATTCTAATGTTTTTAAATTCCTGAAACATAATATCTAAATCTGCCGAATGCTTCTAATATTTGGCATTTGAATCTTTTTGCCATCTATTTCGGAGGCTAAGTTAAACTAAAAAGTTGAAGGAATGCACGCGTGAATATTGATGAATCGCAAGTGGGATATAGTGTCATTTGATTGGTCAATTGTTTTTCCTTCTCAATACGCGGTAGAAGGAGAGAAAATTCTCGCTTTGGCACCATTTAAGGCTTTTAGAGTAGCACAAAATTTGTCAAGCGACTATTTTCCCAGCGGTTCTCGCTTGTCGCGAGGGAGTAATAGACGTCACTGGAAGTTCCAGAAAGTTACAGAGTAGATCCCCTGGAGCTGATACAAAGGAATGAGTAATAAAAAAAAATACCGTTATCGTCCTCAACATTACTAGTCCTCAAGTAGTAGGTTTATAATCCTCAAAATTATTTGTCCTCAAGTAGTAAGTTTATAGTCCTCAAAATTACTAGTCCTCTGGTAGTAGGTTTATAGACCTCAAAATAATCGCCATCGGTAATTACACACTTTTGCGCACGGCAGTACAAATTCTGGAAAACTTTTCGTAGGCCTCTGAAGATATGCTTCGAAGTTAAACGGTTACATTTTTTGTAATGCCCTCTACGTCCTTTAATCGATGCCCTTTCAGAGCAGTCTAAAGTTTGGAGTGTGTCAATTACATTCCAGGACTGTAGGTATAGTAAATGAATGAAAATGTGCTGAAAAGCAAGCTGTATTGATTTCAGGGTGTGGAGGACATAAAGAAAAACGTAATCACTCAACTCCGAAGCATATTTTCAGAGGACAACGAAGCGTATTTTCAAAACTCGTATCACCATGAAGCAATATAGAGTCACCTTGCATCTAAAGTTTCCGTCGAAATTTGCACACGGCAAGTATTTCGAGAAAACATACTTACTAACTGTAAAAATGATTTTTGAGGGAAGGTTGAGCTCTTCAAAAAATTATACCTATACCATGGTAATACGAACAAGTCACCCAGCTATTAAAAATCACTTCAAGGTAAAACTTTTTAGACGTTTAGCTTCAAAACTGAAGTAAAGCATCAGCATTGGATTTTTTTTTCTTAGCAACAAGATTTCTCAGAATAGTATGCAATATGGATAAAGTATATTTTCGAGCATTTTCACTACAACATAATTTCACCATGTTATGCATTGGTTATTTGTTCAACTTCATTGTGTTATTCATAACTCCTTTTTTAAAAATCATTCTATAGTTTTCCCATAAACAAAAAAACTTGGAACCCCGGAAAAATTCACTGAATTTTAAAATTAAATATATTCTCTTATAGAAACCATTTCTAATGGTTAAAGAACGAAATAACAACTTAGTTTCAACAAAAGTACGAAAAAAATGAAAGGATTACGCCTCAACAGTAAGTAATGTTTACGTTTTCCTAAGGATATTTCCGCTCTGGAAGAGAACATTCAGAAAAATCTTCTACGAATTCTAGCCTTAGAAGTTTAAGTTTCTTATTATAAAAATGTAATACCAGAAAATATGGCAACCACATTCATTTTATTAGACGATGATAAATAATGTATTTTTTAAATTTGTGCGAAGCTCAAAAACCCCGTGTTTGAATCTGAAAGTTGCATATTTCTCTAACTCAAAATGCATATATTTTGTGCTTCAGATGTAGCAATTGCGTTAAAAATGTACATATTTATTTTTAAAAATGGCACAATCTATGAGAAACGAAAAAAAGACTACAGGAAATATTCTCTAAGCCGTAAACAAACCAGAGACGCAAAAAAATTCTTATTTTACGCTTCAGTTCATTCTGTTTATTGGTATTTATATATCATGCTGAAAAGTATTTTAAAAATCAAACAGATAAGCGAAATTGAAACTATGATACAGTAGGGTCAAGTTAGGGGGTCAGGTTACAGTAGGGTCTAATGGTCACGGGGTAAAATGGGTCAGGTTCATAAGAAAATTCTTTAAAAAATGCGCAAATAATAGTTTCCTTCTGCTTTGCCATTTTTGTGTTATTGACACCAGGACATTTTATATGCAACATAAGTTGTAACTTCTGCTTTAAAGTTACAGATACCGGCGATTAAGTGTTTTTCTTAAAATAAGCTTAACTGTGTTCAACATAAAAACTTTTGATTTAAAGAAAATTAAACGAAAATACATATTAAGTTTTAACCTACTGCGTAGAGCACATTGTCAGAAGAACTTCCAAAAATGTTAAAGAAACAACAGCAAAAGTGAATTTTTCAGGGCATTAAAACATGCTTGGGGTAAAATGGGTCATATTTCGCAATAGATTAGGCTTAGCACATACTAAACAGCTAATTATATTTGTAACTAACTCATGTTTTGTTAGCATGTATTTATGTACTAATTTAAAAAAAAAAAATTCTTCGTCATTTTTTTTTTGATACACAAAGATATAAACTTATAGTGCAAAAATAATAACATTAAATCAAAAAATCAAAATTAAGAGCGCAGCTTTTGTTCTATAAACTTCCTTCAAGAAATATCGTTAAAAAGTTAAGCAAAAGTGGCTTATTATCACTAGAGAGAGAAGTTTAGGCGACCAAATCATAGAAAAACATCCTACAGAGCTGAATTCAAATAACGTAGTTGAAGGAACGGCATTAACATCTAAGATCTAAACAAAGAGTGAGGTGGTTTCTTCGATATTGGAACAAGGCGAGTCAAGCATATGTTTTATTTTTATGCATATTAAAACTTCTGTCATATGTACACTCTCAACTACACCTATAAATAAAGTAAAGAAGAAACTTTGAAAGATACCAGAAAAGAAAAGTACACACATGCAGAAAGAAACTCGTGAAGTTTTAACAAGTTCGATAGTATTGAAAAGATTGCCTTTTGAAAAATCTAATGAGATAAAAAATGAATTTAACTGACGCACAGACACAAAATTAAATAAATAATAAATAAACATTGTCTTCAAAAGAAATTGATTACTGAATCAAAGTGCATTGATAACAACCTTTAAAATTTGGAAAATGGGAATAAGTTAAGTCTTTTATGGAAAATGTCAAAAAAGTATATTTTCATGCCATCATTCTTCCCCACACTGTAGAATAACGATCAAACTTTGGGTTTTGTTTTCGGAGAGAGATGATGTTTGGAAGTATGATGCATCGTAAACAGTGCTAGACATTCCTGGCCCTGAAATGAATCAAGAGGAAAATATTACTTACTAGAAATATTTCTATGCTATTTTTTTTCTCATTAATGAACAGAAGTATGAAGTTACTATTCAATAAATCGTGAAATTAAATCCTATAAAGCATGACTCATTTCACCCCACTAGTGACCTATTTTACCCCCAAGCCATGGGGTAAAATGAGTCAATGCTAACACATTTTATAACTTATTTATCAGTATCTATACTTCATTTTTGCAAAGATATTTAACTTTGAATGTCATAAGGAATATTATATTTGCATATTCTGAGCAACATATTAATCCTGGTTGAATCAATATATTTTTTGCTGTCAAAGCCTGCTTGTGCTTTTTCTTTTTTTTTTTTTTTTTGACCCATTTTACCCCACGTGACCTAGAAAATGAACACAGTCCACACACAAACTATTGTTTTTATGATAGGAAATATTTATTTGGGGAAAAATTATAAATCGAAGAAGGATATACACTAAAAAAAGCAGTACTTCCGTGGAAATATGTAAGAATAGAGAGGCCATTGAAATTTTTAAACACCCAAATAATTGAATTGTTTATTTCGAAAAGGTAACATCTCTATTTTGATCTCCTCTGTCTCTTTAGAAAATTAAACAGCGCACGGTTATATTTTTGAATGTCATAATCAATGAAAAAATGCCTTTAGTTAAGTACACAATTACTGCAATAATTTACCAAATAACCATTGATTATGACATTCAAAATTATAACCGTGCTCTGTTTAATTTTCTAAAGAGACAGAGGAGATCAAAGAAATAAACGATTCAATTTTAACAAGGAGGAGGAAGAAGTAAAAGTTAACAAGCTTTGGCATCCAGTCATCTGTCAATCTCGAGCCGGAAGGTAGAGGGCGCTGCGTTTTCAATTTAAAATCTTGCAGCAGTTCGAAAATTTTGCATCAGTCGCCAAATTAATCAACGACACCCACTGAAGATGACCGCCGCAGTTGCGACCGAAACGTATGGATTAAAGCCATTCAGACCACGGCACAACAGCCCGGAATCCTTAACTAGTACTTCCGTGGAAACTTTCTAGGAAATCGATACAGATTCATTTTAATTACTGCTATTACATTACTTAAAACGAAGCTATATCAGTTGCTAAAAAATGGAATCCAAGCTTTCTGGAAATTTCTCGTAGTACTGTTTTTTTTTTTTTTTTACTTTTATTTATTGATTTAGTTTTTGTGTCTGTGTTTATATATATACTAGCTGTACTCACCAGGATGTGCTGGTTTTTGGTGTTAGAAGATTAAAAAAAAAAAAAAAAAAGCTTCTTAAGAGTAAGTACTTTTTTTCCCACTCCGAAATAGAAAAAAAGATTTTGTCTTGTTAATTAACATGTGCACATACTTACTCCACGCATATACGATGACGTAATAAAAAAATGCATTTTAGCCCTGTTTCAATAAAAAAAAATTTAAAAGAAATAATCTAATTTAAGTACTCTTTAAAATTGTTCAAAACTACAGTAGATAAGAGTTTAAACTTAAATGAACAAAGTAATGACTTAAAACTATCAAATCCTAAAGATTTCCAATAAAAAAGATTATAAATAAAAAATATTACTCAGTTTAACTTATCGTTTAAATTTGTTAATAAACTATACAAAAAAAACGAGACAGAGAGAAATTCATAAAAATAAAACCCATAGTTATACGCGCAGAAAAAGAGAGAGAGAGGAAAAATCGAGTGAAAATCCCCCTACCCAAGTATTAAAAATTTAATTTAAATACTCTGTAAAATTAGAAAAAACTGAAAATCCAAGCTTCCACTGAAAAAAAAAGAATTTAATTGGAATAAATATTAGTTTTAGTTACAATAAATAAAAATTCCCCTCCCCCCTTCCTGAATAAGTAACATTTTCAGCTAAATACGCATTATAGTAGTTATAATAAAATAATAAAGTTTTTGAAATTAGCATTTTAAGTATTAAATGATATCATCTGATGTCCAGTCCAGTAAATATTATTTAAAATTGGCATGTTCTAATTTTGAACGTTGAATAACATTTGTCAAGTACGTTTAAAGTAAAATGCATTGCGTATGCTTATTCATTTATTCATTTACTTATTTATTAATTCACTTATTAGTTCATTCATTCGCATATTTTGTAATTTATCGACTTTTCTTTACCCATTTTTTATGTATATTAATTTACTCATTTATTGTTTCATTTTTTATTCATTCATCAAGTCATTCTTTTAATCAAAAGTATTTTTAATAATCAAATAGCAATTATTCCATAATAAAAGCTTTTTTTTTTAAGGAATAAATCTGCAACCAAAATGGAAAAATATTGTTTCAATGCCAGTGATGTCAGAAAATACATTGTTCTTTCTTTATATACTGCAATATTTTAAGCGAATTTTCAAGTCGTTAATCTTGCAAAAGTTATTTTAACAATTTTAACCTGCCCCACATTTTTCAGTTATTGCCAAACGTGCCGCAATAGGCAAAATGCAGTTAGGAATTTAGAGCAAGCTCTGACATTGATTTTAAATTTTTGTTATTAAAACTTATTTTATTTTTTATTTAAATTTGCTGTGTAATGCAGAAAACTAATGTGTCGTTGAAAAATGAATCAGCCATTCTTTTTTGGCTCAGAATATTTCTTCAAAGCACTGTAAACACCATTTCCATTTTGCGGAACAGAATGATTAATAAGGTATGTCATCAACTGATCCAAATAACTTCATCCGCAAACACCCAAAACGACCCACATTCCAAAGCAATATATTTCTACACACATATGTGACTGATTGCGATCCGAATAACATTTTCATTTTTGACAGCACCGATTCCATCTTTAAACGGAATAATCAAACACAGGTAATAGCGTCAAAAGAAAAAAAAGTAAAGTAATTATTATTTCTGATACAGTTCATTCTTATTTACTGGCAACCATCATCAAATGTGTGTTGAAATTGAAGAAAAGGTCATGGAACTTTGTAGCCTCGTTCGTAAATTGACGTCATTGAAGTATATTAAGTACATAAATACTTTTTTGCAGTAAATGTAAAGTATAAATGCAACGTTAAAAAAGCACAAATAAGCAGGATACTGCAGACTCGTGCTTCGGCGTTACAAGAAACGCATTTTTCATTGCAAAAAAATTGGTTTGAGTTGACGTCATTGGCAGGCCCGTCATTTAGGGGGGCAGGGGGGTCAATTGCCCCCCCCCCCTCTTGATATTGGGAAATCAATGTATTAGCATACAAGTGGGAGTGGTTTTTGCCACTTTTTGGTAAATTTTACATTGTGTATACACCCTTTGCCCCCCCCCCCCCTGGAAAAATTCGAAATGACCTCAATGGTTATTGGTTTCATTTACTAAGCATTCATTCAAAAGTGCATTATTTTTTCTATTATTTCATTTTCTCATTCAATTATTTATTCATTTACTTAGTTTCCATTTTTTAGTTTCTATTCACCCATTTATTTTTTCTCATACATTTTTTATTTAATCGTTCATTACTTTATTACTTATTCGTTCACACAGTCATCTTTTAATCACTCATTTTATTAAAAGTATTTTTAATAATCATATAGAAATTATTTCATAGGCTTTTTTTTGTGCTTCACTTCATGAGAGGAAAAAAAGGTTTTTTCCACTTTTTTTAAAGAACAAATTGACTCCCCAAATAGAAAAATATTATTTCAATGCCAGTTCTTTTATAAAAACCAATCGTACCGTTGTAGGCGAAGCGCTGTTATTAATTTAGAGCTACCACAAGACATTGTTTTTAAATTTTTATTTTTATTTATTTCCTTTTTAATGAAATATTCTATGCAGTGCCCATAAACTAATATGTCATTGAAAAACGGACCTGTCATTCTTTTTTCTCTCAAAACATTTCCTCGAAATACTGTAAATATCATTTCCATTTTGCGGAACAGAATGATAAATAGGGAATGTCATCAACTGATGTAAATAACTTCATTCGTAAACACCCAATGCGACCCACATTTCAAAGCGATATATTTCTGACACACATATGTAACTAATTGCATTCCGATTGACATTTTTGACAGCACCAATTCCATCTTTAAACGATTAATCAAACACACGTCAAAATCAAAAATTAATAATCGAATTGCTATTTCTGATACAGTTCATTCTTATTTGTTGGCAACCATCATCAAGAGAATTTTTCCCCTTTTTTTAAGGTACAAAATTACTCCCAGAAAGAAAAAAAAATGTTTCAATACCAGTTATATAAAAAATAAAATACTGTTCTTGTTCTTTTTTTATAAATGCTGTAGGGCAATTCCACGAAAAGTGGTCCTAACACACCAAAATTTTTCCCCCCCATAATACAAAAACAAATCTTATTTTTTGACAAAAAAATATCTACTCTTTTCGATTCCAGCATCAATTTTAAGATAAAATTTTTCTTTTCTCATATTTTAGCCTTGTTTAATAACATTGAGACAAATTTTAAAAAAACAAATTTCACTAATAAATTCATTATTAGTGAAAAAATGTAAGAGAATTTTTTAAACCTAATAATCAATTTTTTTTTGGAAAAACTATCAAATATCATGAACGTAGATCCTTTAGTATGATTATATCTCATATTTTTTGTAATAAAGTGTTTCATAAGTTTTTAACCCCTCAAAATATGCAGGTTACTTTTTTTTTGGTCACACACGTAAGGCAAAAGATAGAAAAGTTTCCCCCCAAGGTCTAATTAGGGGACTAAAAGAAAACTATCTCATATCATAAATTAACTTGATACATAACACCTGTAACCTGACTTACATCTTCATCCATTCTGCAGAAACGTTTTAACGAGGCTCTTTAAAAGCTGTCACACACGTAAGGCTTTTGAATGGTTTACATTAAGAGTCAGGTCTTTTCCATTTGGCTCCGTATTTGACAGTGACTTTTCGTCATAGTAGGCAAAAAAACAAATTATTTAAGAAATTTTCTGAGAAACAAATTATTTTGGTTTAAATCGAGATATTTTTTGTTAATATTTTATGATTATATGTAACATGTTTAAAATGAATTTTAAAATTATTACCTATTTAATTCGTATATAACAGAATTAATTTAATTTTCATTCTTCATTTTGTGGATAAATCCTTGCAAAATTTAAGTATTTACTAGCTGCGTTGTCCGGCTGTTTGAGAAACTTTCCCAGGAACCGATTCTTTTAATTTAAACTTTTTTGTTAATCTCCTCTGATGTAACATGTTATTTTAATAAATTTGAAAATAACCTACATATATAATTCGTATACAAATGAGAATTAATTTCGTCTTCATTCTTTATTTTGTGAACACATCTTTGCAATTTAATTATTTACTAGCGGCGTTGTCCAACAAAATCAGATCTTTCGTTTAGGGCAAAAAATCAAATATTAAACAAGTGGTTCCGTCTGGAACTGAACGAGCCTACTTTCCCGTTTGCCAATTTCAAATTTGGTAAAATATTCATCCGAAAGATAATGGGTACATGGGGGGTGGAGGGGGGGGGGGGGTAATTTGAAAAGTCAAACATGAGAATGAATTGTCCTCACCGAGATGTTTCTAACAAAAAAAGTTTGTTCAAATCGGACTGTTTAACTCAAAAGTAATTAGCGAGGACCAGTTGTTTGAGCGGTTCAAAGTTCAACAAAAAAGTGCTCAAACCAAAATATTAAATGTGAGAATTATTTATCCTCGCCGAGATTATTAGAACAAAAAAAAAAAAAAAAAAAAAAGCTCAAATCGGACTGTTTACTCAAAAGTTGTTAATGAGGGACAGGTTGTTTAAACGGTTCAAAGTTGAACGAAAAATTGTTCAAATCTAAAAGTCAAATATGAGAATGAGGTCTCCTCGCCGAGATCTTTCGAACAAAAAAAAGTTTGTTCAAATCGGACTGCTCACTCAATAAATATTAGAAGAGGGGGGAGGGGGAGGGAGGAAGGGGGTAGAGACAGACAGACACATATATAATGCTGATAGCTATAATTATCAGTTGTGGAAGTTGAATTTTGACTTTAAAATGAAGACATGCTGCACGCGGTCACACACGTAAGGCTCTAGTGTCACACACGTAAGGCAAATTAAAAAATTTTTATTGCTATTCTACGAAGTTTAGAAAAAAAATAATATGTGGAATACTTACTTAGTATACTTAGACACATGCACAAAAATCACCGTTCATTTATCTTTTAAAACTTCACAGGAAATTACAAAATAATATGAGGTATAGCTTATTTTCAGATTTTCCGAGTCACACACGTAAGGCTGTATTTAAAATTTTATAAAAAAATTCAAAATTGTCCTATGAAAAAATAACGCCGCATTACAACTTTTGCATATCTTCTGTTACTCCAATAGCAACCACTAAGAAATATATAAAAAATATCATCCTGATTTTTATTGTTATTTGCAAAGAAATGGCGTCAAAAAGTCACACACGTGAGGCTGGAATGGCCCTGTAATATAACAAAAAATTTCCAATTCTTTCATTTTGTAAAAAATACGATATTTTAACTATTTTACTTTTCCATCATTCCCATTCGTGCCGCAGTATGTGGAACGTTGCTATTAATTTAGAGCAACCTCCGATATTGGTTTTCAATTGTTTTATTTATTTCCTCTTTAACAGAATTTTCTGTGTAATGTCAAAAGCTAGTGTGTCATTGGACCTGCTGTTCTTTATTTGCTCAAAATATTTCTTCTAAGTACTATAAACATCATTTCCATTTTGCGGAACAGAATGATTAATAGGAAATGTCATCAACTGATGTAAATAACTTCATCCGTAAACACCCAATGCGACCCACATTCCAAAGCGATATATTTCTGACACACATAGTGACTAATTGCATTCCGAGTGACATTTTCATTTTTGACAGCGCCGATTCCATCTTTAAACGAAATAATCAAACACAGGTAATAGCGTCAAAAGAAAAAAAAGTAATCTAATTATTATTTCTGATACAGTTCATTCTTATTTGTCGGCAACCATCATCAAATGTGTGTTGAAATTGCAAGAAAGGTCATGGAACTTTGTAGACTCGTTCACAACCTGACGTCACTGGATTTCTCGAGGATCATATAGGTCACGATGATACAGGAAGCGTCAAAGTTGTTCGACCAGGCGATATTACGACACAAGACCGACCTTTTATAATTCCCGTTCCCGCATGTTCTTTTCCTCTTTCTTTTTTTTTCTCCTCCTTTTATTATTATTATTTCATTCGAGATGGAAGAATACCTAGTGTCTCTTTTCCACCCGCTTTGACTTCTTAACATTTCTCTAAATAGCGCACGGCTATCTCTACGAGCGAGTTGAGTTGAGGAGAATATTCAATTTCATTGTTCCTGCGTGGTTTACGCGTTTTTTTATTTCTTCTTTTCTGTGCAAGGCTGAGGTCAGTTTAACAGTCAACCGGCTCCGTTGTGTTGTGAGGTGATTGTTTGGTCCACATTTGAAGTGACCGGTCGGTTTTTGTGCAACCTCTCTGAGGAAGGATTAATTAATTTTTCAAACATGCAGCGGTGGAATTGTATTCCTTTTAAAGGGAAAGACCTGAAATTCTTTCTCATCTTTGTGCAGCTGAGGAATTTGAAGAACATGTAATTTGGATTCTTGAAAAGAAGAGCGTTGGATACCATTATAATTTTTAATGAATTAGGAATATGGAACTGGTTATAAGTGAGTAAAAAAATACATGTGTTCTTTAGAAAATATGAAAGTTTTGTTAACGATGAGCTCTTTAAATGGTGTGAACTATTTTCTCAAAATAATGATATTATTCTTTTGAATAACGAAGAACCTAAGGCAATATACGGGAATTTTAACGAGTTTAACGTAACAATCAAGAGCATACTTCTATTTGTGTGAACCAATTTGCTATTGTTATCATTTTTATTTCCATATAATAGAAGATACAAATGCATTATCAAGAAACATAAGAAATTTCCAACAGCAATATATTTTAGAATTGTGTAATGTAAAACGAAATGAGTGGTTATTTGTTTACATTTTTGATCAATTAAAACATTTTTGTGCGTAAAAGAACAATTTTTAACCGAACGCATGGAAATATAAATTGCAATAAAAATTAGTCTATAACTTGCACATGAAATTCTACTACCAAATTAATGAAAATCAAACACTCATTTGCCAAAGCCAAAATATCTCTTCCTCTACTTAATCAAACAAATGTGTCAAAACAAATCTTCGCCATAAGAAAATAAGTGATTCAATTATCCAAGTCGAACTGTGATATCGATAACACTTGTACCTCCTTGATATCACACCTCACCGAGACTATTTCTGCACAGAGGGGAATAATTAAATCTCTGTCAGAATTCGAAGAGCCCAGGCGTGGATTTAATTTACAACTCTGTAGAACTATTTCTTCAAGCCAATGTCTTTATAGTAACTGCAACAACTCGGGAGAGAGGTATCTTTTGATTATGGCCCAACAAAGTCCCCGAGGCAGTATTCTGCTGAACATCTTCACGCTCTTGTTGGTAAGTACCTCATTATTTCTGCCATTTGTTCCTTGTCGAATCTCTTTGTGTACTATAGCTCTTGATGGTGGGAAACTTTAGCGGGGAGGAAGTGGTGCTTGGGATATTCATGATATTCAAATTAACGAGTTTCGGTGGGGATGATTCTTTCATTTTCTATATCAGAAATCAAATTAAATTTCTAAAGGTTATAATTAACATTTCGCTGCTTGAAATAAACAGTGGCTTATCTGCAACAAACGATTTTTTTTATTACATCAAAAAATTCAATTTTTTTTTTACTCTTTCTTGTGGTAATATCGGCATAACTCTAGTTTCAAAATATGACGCAGCAATCGTTAGTGTCGTTGTGCATAGTTATTATTTTGGTGCACTTCTACAAGTAAATAACGACACAGCCGCCACTGCTTCAGTTCTGAGGAAGTGTTTGGAGGAGGAACATCTGTCTCTGTACGTTGATTCGGCATAAGTATCCTTAATGCCATTTTACTTCAAAATACCGTTTTACTGCAAAAACTTTGAAACGCTCTAATGAAAAAAAGTGTTTTGCAAATATGCTACTTTTCATTTCAAGCAGCGATTTGTGCGTGGCATTTAAAATAAAGTAGAGTATCTATTATATGGGATAGAATGACATTTATTTTAGGTTAATTCATTCATGTAGTGAAACATTCGTTTACAGCAAAATCTAGCTTTCTAGCAAGGAGTGTTTAAATGAGCTCTCTCTATTTTTAGTAAAATGAGAAAAAGGGAAGTGTAGTGCCCGCCACCAATAAAATCACTGGATTATAAAATCAGCCGCTTTATAAAATCAAATCTGGAAGAGCAGAATCACTACCACATCAAAACATGTTAAAACCATCCTTTAATAAAATCATTAGCACCATATTATAAAATGAAGTTTTTGGAGAGCATATGTTAAATAAGGGGGAAGAAAGAAACAGTTTCCGTCTTCTGCCTGGTAAAAAGTTTTTCAAAAATTAAAAATATCCAAGATGGCCTAATATCTCGCAAATGCATAGAAATCCTTTTTTTAACATAGGTTGTTTGACTGAAGATTTTGAATGAAAGTAGGAAAATGAGAGGGGGGTTAAAAATGTGTTTGTCGGTCCGCCTACCTCCCCCCTCTTCCTTTTACGCACATTTGAGGGAGTGTAATAAGATATCAGTCAGAACACCTGGCTTTCATGTTTCATTTTCATGTTGTTGTTTATTTTCTTTTTCTGTGTGTGAACAATCACGACTGATTATTGTTTTCACTTGAATATAATTGATGCCCTGTCCTTTTTGAGGTCCAATCGACCTTCGGATACTCATCCTCCGGAACCCACTTTTTTTCTACCCGACTCTATCGACTTGGCACAATTCTCGAAGGACAAAAACAGCGTTTCTGTACACATCTTCATCATCCAGTACTAAGCATTCACCTCAATGCATTCCTTTGAATTTTTAACTCGTGAGGCTACAGGGAAAATAGTTATAAGTTTGACGTATCTGTGTATCTATCTGTGGCACCGTACAGCATAAACGGATGGACCGATTTTGAAAAACAAAAAAATTAAGGTGAAGTGATCGAAAGTGTTCTTAGCTGGATAACGTTTTCGGAAGACATTAATTAGCAAACATATTAATTAAAAACCTTTAAAATGTTTTTCGCAATTTTTGAAGTGAAAATCATGCTGGAAAATTTAAAATAATACAGTGAACTCTCACTTATACACCGCCTCATTTATGCGCCTTTTTCACTTATACGACGATTTTAAATGGTCCCAGCAGATTCCATAGCAACATAATGATAGTATCATTCGTTTATGCGTCGCTCTAAAGATAAATATTTTACTTATGCGGCGAATTTTGCTAAAAGTGTAAACAATTTAATTTGTTTTCTTGAAAAATGAGCATGTTTCTTCCCTTTCCTCTTTAATCCTTCTCTTTTATTGCTCACGGAAGGCATTTTTTCCACATGAACTAGAGTTTGGAGGGGAACAATTATCTATTATGGATCGTTTTAAAAAGACCAGTTTGTGATTAGGTATGCTACAATTTTTGTTTTCTCCTTATCATTGCAATTAGGTTTCAGCAGTTGCCAAACCGTAGTAATATGACCATTTTCTATAGAACATTCTTATTCATGCTCTCATTAGAACTTGTGTTGCATTTTGGACTTTTAAATAGGCTTGTTAACTTATGCGTCTCTCTCACTTATGCGCCTTTTTCTGTTGGTCCCTTGGGTCGGCGCATAAGTAAGAGTTCACTGGAGTATCAAAAGAAAGAAAAAAAAATCTGCATCTGATGCCATGTGTTTGGAACTTCCATGCAAAATATAACTCGAGTTATAACGTTTTTTAGCAAATGTGGCTAATGCTTAAATCTGCAGGATTGGAAACCGATGTCATTGTTGGCCGACGAGGAAAGGAAACTCATTGATTTAAAATGTTTAACTGCTGCCAGTTTCTGTTTGTTAACAATTAAAAGACTTGAAGTTGGTTTTAGAGTTTTCAATTTTCCTTCTTTATTCTGCTTTTGCAACTAGCAAATTTTACTTGTAAGGATTATCTTGAATATTTTTGTGTTTACCATATCCTCTCGAAAACAATTAATATATATGATTTAAATTGCTTTACAGCCAGAGAAATTCGTTTCAACCCATTTATGCCCAGTAGCCTAAAAACGGGACGCTTGTTAGTTACTGCATACAAATACCTGTAATGGGTACATCATTTTACTCTGAAGCTGTTTTTCACAAGTTAAATAGACCTTCTTCTTGAGAAAACCAGTTAGAGATACTATTTGGATATCAGAGTTTATTTATTGGCAGCTATTTTCAGACAAATCAGTCAAGCAACGATCCAGCATGGGTAGCCATAGAAAGTAAGTTTTTCTTTTGCGAACTTATTTGTCATAAAATTAAACTATTACAAAATGATTTGCTTAAAATTGATCAAAGATGCCTTCTGTAATGTTACTTCGCAAAAGTAAAGTCAAGTAAGGTCGTATTTTGCTCACATATCTGCAAAATATCCCATAAACAGGACGTTAAATAATTTAATAAATATGGCAACGGCGAACTATTTTAAGCCTAAAATGTATGCAAATCATTCCAAGTAAGAGTTAAGCAGATAAAAAGTGAAAAAAATTGTTCAAAAAAACTTGGGCATAAATCGGTTAATATGAGATCGGCAATCAGGGTCAGGGGGGTTTTAAATTTTTAATTTAATCTAATGACATCTTGAATTCATTTTTTTTTTTTTTTGCATTTATGATTACGATAGAAACAATTCGTTGAAACAGAAAACACAAAGAATAGGGTCCTACGGCACTTCGTGACTGTGAAAAACATAATTTGAATTCAAGGTGTCAAAATTCATTCGAATTCAAGAGATTGGATACTTAGGGCTAAATGCTGTTTTTTTTTATTTATTTATTATTTTTTTTTTTCAATTTTGAACAGCTCAAAAATTTTAACATTAGCACCGTTGAGAATATTTGAAGCATACTTAAATCCTAAAACAAAATGAGTGTTTCCGAAACTTTTATTGATTAAAAAGTAATCGCTCATGTACATCATGTGTTGATGTTTTAATCAAACTAAATTTAAGAAAAATATAAAGTTCAGAACTTCCAAGCTTTAGATGTTCTACATAAAAGTAGGATATATTTAGAGTTTTGAATAAAAATTGCTTCTTCCTTATTTTGCATTTATATTTCCTTTTAAATTTCGAACTATTATTAAAAAAAGACGGGAACTTCAGCGTAACATTTTCCTACACCTCAACATTGCTTTCTTCAAAAAGAACCAATTTAAATCGATGGATTTATATTTCGGGAAGGAAACTCCCTGTATCAAAATCAGTTTAACTGTAAGACGAAAGAGACCTATGAAAGAAACATGTACTTTCAGAGAAAAATTAGCCCGAGGGAAAAAATTAATTACTCTTGACAAACTGCAAATTTTGGCTAAGAAGTTTCAAAGAGATTAAATATAAAGTTACAAGGAAAAAAATCAGCGTTTTCTTTCGTAAAGCTTCGTAAGCTAAATTCACTCTTTTTTCCATTATCCGTTTTTTTAATTATTATTTTCCTTCTTTGTATTTTTATATTGTTAATGAGCATTTACCGTCTTCTTTTGAAAATCTTATTTTATAAAAACCGCACTGTAACAGCTGTACTAAATGACTACAGTGAAAATATTTTTCGTTTTACGTTATCATTCATGCACAATATTTTAATTTACGTAATTTGAACTATGACACATATTATTTGATGCTGGAAGTAAATTAAGACGAAAATATAGATGTTGAAAATACTAATATCTGAAACAATATGTGACAAATGTTTGAACGAGTAACTGAATATGTACCGTAAAGGAAATTACGAATGAGTTCAAGAAATATTTTATTTTATTTTTATTTTTATTTTTTTCATATTCATTAGATGAAAAGTAAAAGAAGGAGTTATGATAAAATATCCAGCGTTGATGAATAGCGACAAAAAAAATATTTCCGAACTAATATGGTAAAATGTTCAAGTTTTGTATGACAACTGAAGCAGTCTTATTGAGAATAGTAGATATTAGTAGTCTCAATACTGTTATGTTGATGATTCATCTTAAAATGCGTTCTTATTCAAGGTCACTTGAAATACTGTAGAATAAGGAAGCATATAAAAATAGCGCAAAATGAAAGAAATTACATTTCAAATCAAGAGATTACTCTTAAAGTTAGCTATTCTCATATTTCGTATGGTATAATAATTTAATATTAAGCAAACGGAACTAGCGTAAAAAGCTTTTCTAAAACCGTTCGTTTAAAAGGAAAAAAAATCCTTCGACTTCTGCAATGTATCTCGGAAGAAAATTTGTACTGTCTGATCTTCTTAGGCAAAACCTTCCGCCTATTTACGCATGCGTCAGGTCTTCTCTATTACCGAAATAAGGGGGTTAGGTAAGAAAACAATAAGGGGAAGAATAATAAAAAGCATTTTAACCGCTTGCCTGATTATCCCGAGTCAACTCGGGCTCGTATGAGTTGCAGGTAATTATTATCCCGAGAAAACTCGGGTAAAACTAATCGATTTTATGCCTATAAATAATTAAAAATTCAACTTGAAACCTACATATTTTATTTGTATTCCTTCATTTTTTTGTATTTCAAAATTAAATTTAAAAAAAAGTTTTTTTTTTTTTTTTTTTTACAATTTTTTCCAAAAAAAAAATTCGCAAGGGAAGTGGTTAAACCGTATCATACAACGTGGAACGATGCTGATTTCAAACACATAGTTTAGTTGAATATGTCAACAGGATATATAGCAAATGCAAGTTTTAAATTGAAAACTTCGGAAAGTTAGCTCCCACAACCCATCTGCTTTTTTTTAAGTGGCACTGTTCGCGAGTGCTAGGCGCGGTTCTAATGGAGAGACAGTAGATTAGATTATGCATGTTTGTAAAAATGAAGCGGAAAAAAAGTTTTTACAGTTGTAAACAAATGATAATATTTGACGCTAAAATGGAGTTGAGTGCTTATACGGTAAATATGATTAGCAAATTACTCAGCTGATTATGTTAATAATTTTTACTTGTTTTGTCATAACAAATACCTCCAAATCAACTTTGACCGTTAGAAATATTGGAAAAAAGATATGAATGCTCCGTTAAATAACTATGCACATGCCTGTGTCAAGAATAGCAAAATCCGAAAACCAGTCTACTTTATTTTGAAAGCATATCTGTATGAACATTATACGCATGGACATTGTAAAAACTTTATTTGAACGAATGTTTGTAGAATTCGTGTTTCAATAAAATTATTTAAGACAGTGCCAAGCAAATAATGTTGAAACTACAAATAACTTCAAGTTTATTGCAATTTCATCTTAACGAAAATTTAAAACAATGGAATACATTTTCCTCGAGAAATTCCATTGTTGTGCATGCAACTACAAAACTAGGAAACTTCCACTTTGCAAAATCTGACCTTCAGAACTTGTTTCTCCCACTGCAATAATTTATCCATTTCCCCTTTTTACACTTGTTCTTGCATAGATAGGAGAAGATGGACCCATTAGCAACAGGTTGCACGTAGGTATATAAGAATAATCAGCTATAGATCAGTTTTTCAGAGATCAGGAATTATTGAGAATATAAAAAGGCGACGTGAAAAAAAATTAATGTTTGAAGTTGAATGCAAGGCTTTATATTATTATTTCTTAGTTTATATCTACCGCATAACTGAACAGAACATATGGTGCAAATGTGATTGTTTTTTTTTTCACAAATTATGATTCATTAACTGAATTTTTTGTTAAAAAAATTCATTTCTAACGAGAACAATTTCCGAATCATAAAACGAAGAATTAATTAGAAAAACATAGTATTAAATGCACTTACTTTAAATGTTACATATTAAATTGCAACTATTATTTTTACTATTTGTTTACTTCTTAATATTTTATTTTATTTATTTTTTATTTATTTATATTTTATTTTATATTTATTTTTGAGCGAAATTATTAAATAAAAAAATTAAAAAACAGGTATTTATGTATTACATATCGTGGAGTTACAAGTGAAACATACTAAGTCAAAATTATTAATTTTCAGATTTTTAGTTTATCTTACACTCAAAAATGAGCTGTTTCTACTGGTGAAACCCACTAAGTCATATCTTTATTATGCAATGCTGTACTAGTGAAACACACTAAGTCGTATAATTAATGATAATTATTAATGCCCTACCATTATCATGCCGGGGATAATAATATAAAATAAGCATGCCAGAGTCAAGAATGGTTCGTAATAATCAAAAACTACCGTTAATATAATTTAATTTGATTTAATTATGTCAATTACAAAGAAGTTAAAATAAAAATTTTTTGATAAGCGGTTTGCTCAAAATCATATTTTTTGACTTAGTGTGTTTCACTTGTAACCCCACGATATAATATAGGAAAAAACGTTCTAAAATGAAACTGAGTAATAGTCGAGTTTCAATAACAAAATATTTCAAGGGGAAAAAAAAGAAAACGTTAAAAAGCTGAAATTTGCAGCAGGTCTGAAATAGTGTAACCTCGATGTCAAAGTCTTCACCATCAATGAATAAGCTCGATGTTTTTTCAATTAAATATGTTTGCAATTATAATACAGGAGTCATTGCTTATTATTTATTTTAGCATCTATCACATTTACCAATATGTTCTATAAGATTTATCTATATGATTTATAATGCCTCTATATAATCTAAATCTCTTATCAATTACTAAATAACTTACTTTAAGTTTTCGTATTATTCGGGTGGAAAATTAAAAACTAGTTCAAAATTATTTAGGTAAATTGGTTTGTATATTAAATACATAAACAGGATATTTTGCTTTTCTCAATTTCAAATATTAATAAATAATTTTAAATATTTTTATTAACTTTCCTTTGACATTTCAAAAATCTAAATTTTTAATTAATAGCTGCAGGCTATGAGTTCACTTCTATCATAAAACAGTTATTAGAGTTTAATTATGCAGGAATACACTTAAAAAAGTTTGATGTTTCAGAATATCGATATTTTCGGGTCGATGTATCGACACCTTCGAAATTTTAATTTTGAAACATCGATGGTGCAAAACATCGATGTTTTCCATTGATATCGCACCACTACTCTGAATACTTCTCCGGTTTGAATTTTCTAAGAATTTCGTATAACTTGATTGCTTCTTCCCTGAAATTAAATATTTTCGGCATAAAATAGAATCAAAGGCAGCTTTCTGTACTTTATTGTCTTTTCACAAGAAGAAACACTGTTTCCAGCAGACAATTATTTCTGCACGAGCTTAATCTTCGCAAATATCTTGTTATCACAAGACCGAAAAGAGGAGACGATAGTCAGGTTTGCCTGTAGAGCTTTGTGCATCTCGAATTAAATATCTTTTCCAGACAATGTTATTGCTAGAATGGAAATTTACAGTTTGGAGTTTTCTCACAACTGTCGATTCAAATCAAAGAACTTCAAACCTTTTCTTCCTTCAAGGCAATGCGTCAAGTCAAATGAAGTGAAATATGTTATGCAGTCGAACTCGTTTATAACGAGCTCGGATAAAACGAGAACTCAGATTTAACGAGGGAAACGAGAATATTTGGTGGGATCAATGTTAAGTCCAAGGAACAGAATTCGTTTTTAACGAGCAAGACTCTCTTTTAATAAGCAATTTTTTCTGTCTCGCAGTCTTTTTTTCTCATCTTTCTAGTCTTATTTCTGTCTTATCTTTTTTTCCCTTATGGTTCAATACTTTTGTATGAAAAATTCCACCAGCATTCCAGTGTCAATAGGAAAAGTTCACAAATTCGGTATAGCAAGAACAGTATTTAATTAAATTAATTGATGTAATTAAAGTAAGTATTAGTTAAATTATAAGTGAACTCAATTATTTGACCTCCCATGCCCCCACCCCTTCTGGTTGCACGCCGGCCGTAAGGACCCGTTTATTACGAGCACTCGGATATAACGAGCAACATGTTACGGTCCCTTCGTGCTCGTTGTAAGCGAGTTCGACTGTACTACTTTTTAAAAAAGTTTAAAGAGAAATTCCGATACATTTTTAACAATAAATAAACTTAGGTGACTTAATTCGTTGCTTATTGTTTTTGTCTTGCTTCAATAAAAAATCTGGTATGGACACCACACTACTTCCTTTTACGTGTAAATTTCTTAGTAGTTGCCTTAAGTGTTAAAAAAAGTGCTTGGAGTGAGCAAGGTAACAATTCAAATATTTACTCCCCTAATCTGCCACGAAACAATGCAAAAAATATTTTACAATGGTTAATTTTCTAAATATGGCTGATTTTAATATCATTCAGTAAATTTTTCGCAAAATATCGCCAATAGCGCCAAGTTGAACCCAAATTAAAAAAATAATTTTTTCGCCAAATTTGTCGCCAACTTGGCGATATGTCGCCAAGTTGGCGTCAAACACTTGGCGACCAAAAGCTTGGCGACATATCGCCAAGTGGTCGCGCCAATTCATATCACTTGAGTCTGTATTGAAATTAACACTGATTTACCCCTAAAAAGGGGTAAAACACCCCCTTGGGAACATTCAAATGCAACCACAAGGGGAGGTGCACAACTAGACCATCCTCAGAGCCTACATACCAAGCTAGAAGCTTCTACGGCATATAGTTTTTGAGTTATGCGACCCACATACGCATATACGCACATACAGACGTCACGAGAAAACTCGTCGTAACTAACTCGGGGGTTGAAAAGGATTTTTCGGCTGCTTATATATTGGTAGGTACATATGCACGTGCTGACAGGTCGAAAAAACTACTGAACATTCATTCGGGGGTGAGCAAAATCAAAATTTAGACTCAAATTTGAGTGATTTTTTTTTTCGCGATCACAATACTTCCTTTACTTCGTAAAAGGAAGTAAAAATGCAATTACACTGTCATGTATAAAATTATTTGCAGGAAATAATTTAATTTTTAAGTATATGCAGGGTATAACTTAGTAAGTAGCAGCCCCTAAGCCAGGGCTAGGGCAGAAACATGCAATAGACCACCAGCTCGTTTAGTCCATCCATGGACTGCAGTTTCGTGCTTCTTATGCACTCATCCTCATGGAATAGGAATTAAACGAGCTGGAGGCAAAAATCCTCTTAACCCAGGTAGCACAAAAAACGTTTAAGCGTTTTATAAGCGTTTTTAATCCGTTGTCACAACGTTAATAACCATTTTACAACCTTTAAAAAACGAAGTGTGCTACTTGGGAAAGAGCAAAGAGAGGAGAGCCAACAAAAACTGGCAGCTAAAGTGAAATTAGCTACCAGTTTTTGTTGGATCTCTTTGCTCTATAAGAGGATTTTCGCCTCCAGCTAGTTTAATATCTATTCCATGCTGATGAGTGCATAATAAGCACGAAACTGCAGTCCATGGAGTATCTACTTATATTAAAAACTGAGTATCTTTCTAACTATCTTTCTAACTATCTTTCTTTCTAACTATCTTTCTTTCTAACTATCTTTCTATGTCACGCTTCTTTCTCCTGAACGCCAATGAACTGAAAGTCGAGCCAGGTACCGATAGATAGGTAATTTTTCAAGCTTCATTAGTTTCAATTCATATAATTATACGATTTTAATTAGCGAAGATATCAATTAATAAGTAGTCAAATTTAAAGCGATTAAGCCTAATAAATGATTAAATATGAAAGCCATTGTTGCATTGCAAAACGTGGTTGCCATGAAACAGTAATAAAAATGATAATGCGAATTTTGAATGAAGGCTTAACTAAATCAAACACGAAACTCATAAGCGGGCGACTTACATAGTATTTTTATCGCTAGCTACTTGTAATATTTTGAAACATTCATTTGTTGAAGAGCCATCTACTTATATTAAAAACTGAGTATCAATGTCTGCTTTTTCTCCTTTGAGCGAGCTGAACTTACTGAAACTTTCCTCACCATCTTGAAGACGCGAAGCATCTCAATAATTCGAATGATTTTTTTTTTATAGGAAAAAAGTAAAGGCGTGAAGCGCCTGTAAGCGAGCCGCCTTGGCGGGGAGTAGTTTCTTTAAATTTTTTTCTCACTACTTTCAGGGCACGAAGTGCTCGTGGAACGCCGGGCCACGTGCGTGGTATGTCTTGAAATCGAATGAACATCAAATTCTATCAAATAATATAACTTCAGAATGAGGTAAAAGTTAGAGAGGGGGGACGTTATGCATCAACATGCCGCAGGAAGCTCATCTAGCTGCCCTGGCAGCTAGTTGCATATATACAGGGTGTCGTTTAATCTGCAAGACCATTATGTTCGCAACCGTTCGTTCTAGATGCATGCTTCTAGTTGCAAAAATGCTCAAAATAAGGTGCAGAGTAAAGATATTAAAATTTTGAAGAAAACAAAAAACTAAATTTAAAAAAAGAAATCTAATTTTTTATGCGGATTCTAGATCTCCTAACTTATATTTAAGGAAAATCAGGAGCATAAAAAAGCAATTCGAACACAAAACGTTTAAAATTAGCCCATTAAGGTCTGACATTTTTTTTCCCAAAGATATTTTGTATACTGGTTACAAACAGTGTTTAATGGACAGGAAAAATAATTTAAAAAAAAATATTATGTAAAAAATATTTGTTTTATTAAGGAAAGAAAAATCGTCCCTCAAAAGTTACGATAGACCCCAGAGGGTACATACTTGTTTTACTCAATTTTTTTTCTGCCTACGATATAATATTTAAAAAGAAATAAAATCAGCAATTAACATAAACTGGGAAACCGGGAATAACTTTGAAAACTTTTTTTTCTTGAGATTGTGAACGATGTCATTTTTGATAAAGATCATATTAAAACTGCCACAGAACACACTTTACAATGGTTATGTGCTGCAATCTGTTAATAACGAATTGAAACAATACCAAGGTACTCATTGAACACTATTATTTGGTTGAAATATTCATTTTGGAGAAATTCAAACCCTTTTTTGGACCGTCCTTTTAAAAGGACGTTATGCATTAATGGGGTAATACGACTATTATTAACCGAGATATAAAACGCAGCGTTTTATGACTTACACCACTTTACACTTGTTGCCAATAACACTTTTTGGGGAAGGAATTAGTTACCCAGAAGCCGTTAGAGGCTGAAATGGGATGACAACCGGTCATTCTATCAAACGGGTGATACGTTCCTATTTCCTTTTTATCACGGACCCGTAAAACTTTAAACTCGAATATCTCCGAGTTTTAAAAGGAAATATTTCAAATTTTTTGTCTTGGAATTATTTTTCAATGAAAATTTTTTCCTAAGTGTTCATTAGGGAACTTGGAGTCCGGATGGAAAGTTACATTTCGTATTTTTTTTTTCTTTCTTTTTTTCACCTCAAACTCTTAATATCTTAACTGTGTACATCATTTTGTGTATTCTTGCCATTGTAAGTACCCAAGTAGCACACTTCGTTTTTTAAAGGTTGTAAAATGGTTATTACCGTTGCAATAACCGCTTAAAAACGTTAATAAAACGTTAAAAGGTTATTCGTTCTACCTGGGTATGCATCTAGGAAGAACGGTTGCAAAAATAATGCAAGTTAAACTAGAACTCCCTGAAGAGGTCTTTTTTTTTCCTTTATGACTGTAGTTTGTTTTCCCGTTTAGGTTTACTTTTCAATCTTTCTTTTTTTCTCTATAAATCGCATTGCAATATTTCTTAGTAATTTAAGAGAAAAAACGGCAATCGCTCGAATTTTCCTTTGATTGATCTGACTGATTTAACTCGAAAAACAATGCAAATAACTTCCATCAAACAAACAATGCAACACCATTCAACCCAAAATTTACGACTGAGGTCCCACCCAAAAGAGGAAACTCTCACACAAAGGTAAGAAAAAAAAAAAAGAATCCTTCTTCAATTCACTTCACTTCAATTATCCGCCATATTTTCAAAGGAATGGAACGAAATCAATTCCCGGCATGCCATACTTTTTCCTGCATCAGAACACGCTCAAGTTCACTCTTAAAAAAAAAAAACAAAGAAAGAAAATAAAAGTACTTCGGTGCATAAAAATGCGGCACTAAAAATCCATATAAAGAATGCATTGTCACAACGATTGAAGCGCCAACCGCGGTCGCAGTTACCGTTGCGAGAAAGAACGCTACGATAGTTTTCCGCTGTCAGACGATTGACAATGGTTGCAGTTTTGATGTCCTCGCGGCTTTACTGGAGCTTAGAGATTAGAATAACAATTGTTTGGAGTAGCGTTTATTTGGACAGGCAAGCGGATAACAAAGCGAAAAGGTTGTTAGAATGCAGAGAGCTCTTGGAGATTTGAAGGTAGAGAATTTGAGGGCTGCTAGGAATTGAGCTATTACCTATTTTGCCGAAATATAGATATCCTGTAGTGTTGTTTCTGAAACCACTCCTTTATCCGAGCCCAAGTAGACATATCTACCTGATAGTACGACTTCCGTTTAAACGAGCACTATTCTACACCTCAGAACCAGATCGACGTAAGTCCAAAAATGGCGATTTTCACTTTTTTGATGCATTGTATGTAGAATTTTATTCCGCATCGAACCATCAGAACGTTATTCTAGAAAAGAAATTCCTTCACATTTATTTAGCAGCGTTTTAGAGTGCGAGTCCCATCCTTTGCATGAATCCGACAATCGTTTTAGCCCTCTACTGAAAAGTGACGAAAATAGACTTACGTTAGTCTGATTCTGAGGTACAGCATTAACCCATTAATGCCTGACAATATTTTTTCCAAAGATATTTTGTATACTGGTTACAAACAGTGTTTAATGGACAGGAAAAATAATTAAAAAATACTATGCAAAAAATAATTGTTTTATTAAGGAAAGAAAAAAAGTCCTTTTCAAGTTATGATAGACCCCAGAGGGTACATACTGTTTTTACTAAAAAAAATTCTGCCTACGATATAATATTTAAAAAGACATTTTATAAGAAGAAATAAAATCAGCAATTAACATAAACTGGGAAGCTGGGAATAACTTTGAAAACTTGGCTTTTTTTTTTCTTGAGATTGTGAACGATGTCATTTTTGATAAAGGTCATATTAAAACTGCTACAGAACATACTTTGCAATGGTTATGTGCTGCAATCTGTTAATAACGAATTGAAACAATACCAAGGTACTCATTGAACACTGTTATTTGGTTGAAATATTCATTTTGGGGAAATTCAGACCCTTTTTTGGACCGTCCTAAAAAAGGACGCTAGGATTTAATGGGTTACGGTGGAAGTCCGATTTAGCTCAGAGCGCTCTGTTCCTTGATCCAGACCAAGAGCAGAGCAAATCATTTGATCTAGTACCCCCCAGAGGTATCGTTTCACCTGGAATGACTTTGTGACCATGACCCTTATTTTACGCCGCCCCGCCCCGGCTAGGACGATGGGGACCCGAGACCCTCCGATTACGAGTCCGACGCCTTACCGATCGGGCTACCATGGCCCATAGATATCCTAAATGTTTCTAGGATATCTATATTTTGGCACTCGTGTGTTTAACTGTTTTACTCCAGAACAAAATTTTGCGCAAATCATACATCAGTTTCTCTTTCTCTCTCTCTTTTTTCCTTGAAAAGATTATACTAATTTTCCAATTGGTTTAAGTCCACCCGATTTTTTTATTAAGCAAACGACGATAGCTTATTGTTTTCATTTGACCATTGAATGGCTTTGATCCTTTTACAGAGTGAAGGAAGTGTGATAAATATCGTAATGGAAGCTCCAGAGAGGATGCTTAAAAAGAGATCTGATGAAAAATTTCGTGAACACGATAATTTATAGTAAAATAAATCCAGTTAAGCCTTTTTATATTATCGTAGTCGGTTTTTTAATTACGTGTCACGCGCTCTTACATTCGCGCTGGATGATTTTTTTTGAGAAATGGAGTAAAAAAGATATTTAATTTTGAGTTGAAAATAAAATGGTACTACTTTAAGGAATACTTTAGACAAGAGAAAACATATCTAAATATGAGTAGGTTCCTATAAAAACTTGTGATTGCGAAAATATTATTTGAATTTAAAATATCAAAATTATTTTTTTAACGAAGAGAAAAGGAGAGGGGCTTAATTGCTAGCATTATTTTTAAAACAAATGAGCGATATTTGAAACGTTCAGAGCTAAAGTAGCTCAAGTTCATTTCCGACTGGATTCACTTTTGCACTGAACGCCTCATTTAACACAAATTACTTCAGGCTCTTGTTCTGTGCTGCGTTCAGAGTTAAAGTGGATCATGTCGTTCGTGCATTTTATCCACTTTCACTCGGAACTTCTCTTTTTTCATGGAGGAAACGTCAACGTTCTACTATTAGGAGTACAAAATTAACAATGTAAAATATTATGATTTTTCTTTCTTTTTTTTTTTTTTCTTTTTTTTTTTTTTTTGAAATTCAAAATAAATTACGTTGCGTAGTAAATATATTTCTGGAACGAGAAAAATTGTCTGAAATTATTTTCAAGAGGGATATTTTTGATGCGCCAAAAGCAGAGCACAACATACAATCTCAAACCACTACACCAAGCCTTTTTTCCCTTACTTTTAGCATAATAAATTAAAATGTATGTAATTTATTATCAGTGTGATTACTATAGTGGTTGTTGATACTTATAAAAAAATATATTAACGAGAAATATTATATAATTAGGTAAAAGTTGCAAAACTATAAAATGGTGTTTTAATCAGTCAGAAGTCTATGACAAATGATTTCCCACTATGAAGGAGAGTTCATGAAATTAAACTTATTTTGCAGAAATTTTATCTCAGCTCTCTAAAAATTCAAAGCCCTTTTAAGTAAAAACAAAAAGTCAATAAACTATATTTTTATTTCAAATGAACAAAAAACACCCTCACATTTTTTTTAACATTGTCTGAGCATTATTTGTTCATATTAGAAAAAAATACCATGCGAATTTTAGTTTGTACTCCGGAGATATGACAATTAAAACTACCAGTTGATAAAACATAAAATATTTGATTCAGACGATTGATTTTCTACGAGGTATTTTTTGTTGTTTATATTGAAAGACAAAATTTTTAACGTTAAATTGAAAATTAAATCAGTAAATCAGGAGTTAAAAAAAAAAAAACTCCAAAACTTAATGTTTATCCGAAAAATCTAAAAAATGTAATTTGGGATTTGTCATAGATATCTATTCACAAAAAAATAATCAACAAAATCTGAGACATGACGATACGACTGACTATTTGCTTTTGGTTAATTTGACGTAGAATAATCCCTTATTTAATGATAGAAAATTTGTACGTTTCAGTATTTGTCCAGTATTAAAATTCTCTAAAATTTTAAAAGCACATAACAGATGAAAGTAAAAATATTAAGATCATTCTCAGCTGAGAATATATATCAAAAACAAATTACTGAACGTTCTGAAAAACCACAAAGTGAGACATGCTGTGGTAACTAAAAAACAAAACTTGGCGAAAAAAATAAGCGTCATAATTTGCGGCAAAAATACAAAAACGGAAATAAATTTTTATCTTCGTTACCCTTTTGTCCCATATATTTATGTCAAAAATTTGGCTCCAAAAGCAGTTGCTACATTTATTAATTGAACTAAATATTGAAGATGAGGGTTTTAGAATTTCATTTAAACATTTTCCAAAGATTTCAAGGTGCTATTCTATCAGTCAACAACATTTACCTACCAAGCATTACCTCCCTCATTAATTAGTATCAAGTTACTTCCAAGAATGCAAAGTTTGCACTTTTAAGCCAAGCCATTTTGTCAGGACTCTTACCAGCAATTGCATGAAAATATCTTCTAGCTAAGTTCATTAGATTGTAAACTGATCTGTCCGATACTAATGGTAGAGTCCTTACAAAACGAAGCATGGCTTAATAGTGTCCGTACTCCGAATTTTTAAAATTAAATTTGTTGCTGATTTCAAAAAGGAATACTGTTTAAGTAAATGATGTTGGTTGACAGCAGAGCACCCAAAAAATTCAAGCAAACTCATAAAACTATCATTAACCCATTTATGCCCAGTAGCCTAAAAACGGGACGCTTGTTAGTTACTGCATAAAAAAACCTGTAATGGGTATATCATTTTACTAAAGCTGTTTTTTACAAGTTAAATAGTCCTTCTTCTTGAGAAAACCAGTTAGAGCCACTATTTGGACATCAGAGTTTATTTATTGACAGCTATTTTTAGACAAATCAGTCAAGCAACGATCCAGCATGGGTAGCCACAGAAAGGTGTTTTTTTTTTTTTTTTTTTTTTGCGAACTTATTTTCCATAAAATTAAACTATTTTAAAATGATGTGCTTAAAATTGATCAGAGATGCCTTCTGTAATGTTACTTTGCAAAAGTAAAGTCAAGTAAGGTCGTATTTCGCTCACATATCTGCAAAATATCCCATAAACAGGACGTAAAATAACTTCATAAATATGGCAACAGCGAACTATTTTAAGCCTAAAATGTATGTAAACCATCCCAAGTAAGAGTTTTAAGCAGATAAAAATTGAAAAAAATTGATGAAAAAAACTTGGGCATAAATGGGTTAATCAGTGCCTAAAAATTCAAATGCAGCATCTAATTTGAAATGAATGGAGCAATATATTATAACTTTGTAGGAGAAAAAAAAAATATGCTCGTGGCTACTCCACCGTTATGGACGTAACAAGTAAACTTAAAGCATTTTTGGTTTTTTTTATAATTAAGGAATCCGCACTGAAATTTATAGCATCGAATAGATTTTCATCGAATCAAATTGAAATTACGTCGAAGTTTGACTGTTACTTCGATAACAATGGAATTACACCTCAGTATTTGTTAATGCATGACAAAACCACCAGCTTTTTAATGAACTGCTATCAAAACTTTCTTTCCCATATTCTTTCGAATGAAATTTAATTGATTTCAAAAAGTAACAGATAAGTATTCACAGTTAAATGTTTATTTTTATCGTAAGCATAAAATCATAGTTATGTTGAGAAAGCAAATATATATTTAACATACAAAACTATGAAATATAATACATTACACTTATATCTTTCGAAGTTTTTCGTAACGAAAAGCATCATTACTAGTAAAGATGCTTTTTCTCTCAGAAAATAAAACAAAGCCTTTGAAAGAGCGGTTAGGCATTAATAACAAGGTTGATTTGATTAGTGCAAAAAAAAAAAACTTTTGTTTAAATATCAAGACTTTAAACAAAAATGGTAAGCAAACTATTAAAATCATAGTTATAATAATTCTATGAAATAGTTTCAGAAGCGAGTTTATGTCACTAAAAGTACTTAAAGTGTCGAAATAATCTGAAACTTTCTTTCAGTTGTTTTTTCTCTTATACAGAATAGACTTTTTAAGACCTAGCAACTGAGATTTAAGAACAATTTTATTTTCTTTTTATTACTGACCTTTTTTCTCTCACTCTGAATCTTTCCCTGGAAACACCAAACCTATTTGTTTTCAAACATTTGCCCTTTACATCTTCCACGACCTTTAATCTATTCAATAGCATTTCATGTACGCACTTTACGTTTTGTATCTATTACGGTTGACAAAGCTAGGTTCACAATTTTTTTCTCTCTATTTTATTAATTTTAAATTAAAAAATTCCAACTTTCGATCAATTAAAGATGCTTTTTATTGGAGACGCTGTTTTAATTGATTGAAAAGATTGGAAAAAAACTTCATCTTGTGCAAAAAAAACTGTTTCAAATGATATATAGTTTTAAGACATGTCAAAATTCATTCTTCCCTTTATTAGGCAGGTCATCCGAAATCTTAGCTTATTATTAATTTTTAAAAACTCTATATTATTCGAAATTTTTGAAAACTAATACTTCTGGGCGCAAAAATCTCGGGGGAGGGGTGCGACATAATGTGGTACTATATTTCAAGTCTGTTGGGACTCTTGAGCATGGAATCTTGCCTGTAACAGCCACAGGTGCAATTTCTTTACAATTTTTTTTCTTAATATAAAGAGATAATCGAGCAAGAAAACAATTCATTCTGGATTTTCTCAAATAAGTCTTTGCAAAAAATATGTTTTATCGTTCACGACGAAAAATATGACATGAAAAAAACTTTAATCTCTCGGCAAAAACATAGCAAATAGCACTTTTTTAGAATTATTTTTTCTTCTTTAAGTAGTACCTTATTGCAAAGCCTATGTTTTGATTCCGTTTCTCTGAATCATATAAGTGTTTCAAATAGTATTTGACCTTTTGCCTTCGCAAAATCATACGTCAAGAGCAAAAAACAATATTAAACATTTTTTGCGTGACTAACAGCTATTTAAAGATCGATTTATTTCCAGATGGTAGTGTATCAAATTATGTACTAAATATAGAAACTACTGAAATAAAAAACAATGTTGCAGTGACAGCTGCTTATTTGAATCACGTTTCTTTTCAAACATTTTTGATTCAATTAAACGACTAAATCGTAAAAAAGCAAAAATATGTAATTATGCTTTTTGGTGTGGAATGTTGCATAAAATTTAAGAGAATTTTACTTAGTTTGAAACAAAAAAGATAATGTATCATTAAAAATATGGCATTCACTCACAATAATCATTCTTTAATTATTTAAAAAATTTGATTGTAAAAAAGTATTAAAAAAGACAATTGCAAAATTCAAATTCAGACTGATCTGTTTCGAAAATTGTATCTGTTGGAATTGGAATTGAATTGCTATTGATTGCTAAAATAAGATATGGGGAATGTGAGGCAATGGGAAATAGTTCAGATAATGTACCCGTTTCAAAATGGATAAATTGAAAATTTGCTCTGAAAATTACTGTGCACAAATAAAGACTAATATATTTTGTAATACAACTTGCATTGAAACATAATTCGTCATTTTTGACAGATAATTTGTACCTTCAAAAAAAGGTGGAACATTTTTACCCCCAAAAAAACTATGGGGCAGAGTAAAAAATAAAAAACATTTTCTATTTGGTAATTAACTGCAATTTTCATCAACTGAACATATAAATAAACGAATAAATGAATTAATAATAAAAAAGAAAACGGATAAATAAATTAATAAATGAATTAATAAATATATGAGAAAATAAAGGAGTGAAAAAATAAAGATTGGTTAAGACATTACGTAAAGGAATGAATAAATGAGGGAAGTAATAAGTTAAAGAATGTAAATGATGAATAAGTTCAGAAATAAATACGTTAGTTAATTAATGAATAAATATGTAAACGAAATGCCATATTTCTTTTTGCCCCGCGTGCACTTGACAAACTGCATTGAGCGATTGAGATAAAAACATGCTTTTTATGAACTAAATGAATAATTCATGGGAGATTAGTAGATCAATATTTTTTTAAATAGTATTTAGAAGAAGTTTATAGTTTTATAACAAGAAACATTTTTGAAACATCACAAATATGGCAATATATCGTACATCCAGAATGAAAGGGGCACATCTCAAAATAGCTGTTTTGAGAAAAATCGATTTGAAAATTTTAACTTTTTAAAATCCTTGCCCTGGCTCTAATAACTATTACAATTAGCCATACTGTCATTGCTTGGTTGATTAAAAGTTCTGCTAGGTGACTATGGTGTGCGTTTCCCGGCCAATTTTAAATAAGTTGGTAATTAATAAGAAGTGCCCCTTTCATTCTCCATTTTCGTGGAGAATGAAAAGGGCACATCTCAAAATAGCTATTCTTATGGGCATCGGCTTGCACACTACTTAAATTTTTTTGAAATTCTTGTCGGACTTTAACCTACCAATAGCTGTTTCATTTCAGAATGATATTAAATCAAATTTTAATTCCTAATTATTTGACGCTAGGTTACATAATACTATTCTTCTTGTACTAAAAAAAGGAACCCTTCATAAATTACTTGTGCACAAACAATTTATACTTAATAACAAACAATTAAAATGAGTGTCATTTAAAAAAATCAAAATTACGGCTTTCTTAATTGGTTTTAAAAAAGTACTAACCATAATTTGCACCGAAGAAGCTCGGCGAACTTTGATTATCAAAGATGTGCCTCTTTCAAACTCAATTCTCCCTTCACAATCCGCAGAATCGACAGAATGATAAGGGCATAAGTTGCTTTTTAGCTGCGACTGTTAACTCTAGGAAAAAATGGGTCAGTTTCTCATGTAAGGCGTACTAAGGTATGCTTTTTAAAAATATTTCCAAAAAATGCAATTTTTGAGATGTACCCCTTTCATTCTGGATGTGCGATATGTGCTTTTGGGTGGAGGTGTTGCACCGGGCATCCACCCCGTGGCTAACTCCGAGGCGAATTCGAAAAAGGAACTACTGTCTGTTTGCTTTTTGTGCGCCTGGCAGCCACGGACGCTTCCATCTAAAAAGGGGAGATAGATTTAGGATGCGCACTTCCCGATGCCTTCAGCTTTTGTTCGCTTACTACTTCCTCGTTGTTTTTCCCCCCTATTTCGAGAAAGTTCGAAGAGACTTGGCGCGTGCGCAGAAACGGCGGAGGTCGCACGAAAAAATTTTAGACAGTACACGGCAACTGAGGCCGAAAATGAAAACAAATAGCAATTCGTCATAGTTCAAAAAAAAAAAAAAAAACGAACATATTGTGCCAAAAAAAGGCACACAAAAAATGCATAAATAAATAAATAAAATTACAAATGAACCGAAAATTTCCCACAAACACATGGTGCACAGACGCAGCACGTGTTAATGCGTGTATAGCACCACGCTGATATCTGTGAATTCAACTGAAGTTGGGAGAAAGAGAGTGGGGGGGGGGGGGGGAGTGCTCATATTAACTATTCAGAAAGTCAATGTCTGCCAAATGAATTTTTCTGCAATATCTTTTACAAGCACTGCTAAATTTACGTCGATAAGCTAAATACTTGATTTTACTCCTAAATATTTCTTCTTTAACTTCTTAAAATATATTTAACTACAAACTATAAATTGCTGCTACAGATAAATTTGGCGGAAGCAGGGATAATCTATCTTCCCGTAACACTGCAACACAAACCGAAATTTCCTCAAAGGAACAGCGAAGTCTCAGAAACATCTTACGCTCAGTTGAACTTTTAAACGAAAAGAAAAATAAGCATGACCTTGATTCGCGCACGCCATTTTTACATACTTCACGGTGGTCAAGCATTACTTGCCCAAGAAAAGTAGGTCGAAAGTCCAAGAAGCTTCTGTGACCTGCCGTCTTCTTTTACCTTCTTTTTTCTTATCTGCTTAACATGTGATGCATTTCAAGTTTAAGGCAAGCCCAGCTGAGCGTGTTATTGATTGAAGGAGAGGATGACATGTTTATGTTTTGCATATGATGGAAAATGTTTTAGGTTGTGTTTATTTAGTTTTTTTCACTTTGTAAAATACTTTAAAACATCGCAAAACTTGATAACTTACTAAACATTTAACCTTTCCCCTATTTCTTGCATGCAGAAATGATAAGTTATAAATGAATAAGTTTTAAAGAGATGCTCTCTTTATGTTTATTCTTATTTTTTAAATGTATAAGTAGGAGAATATGGGGCAATGGGAAATAGGATAACTTACCTATTTCAAAATGATCAAATTGGACGTTTGTTCCGAAACTTATCATACATGAAGAAGGAATAATGTGTTTTGTAATATTAACAGCGTTGAAATATTATTTTTCATTTTTGGCAGTTATTTTGTACCTTCAAAAAAAGGTGGAAAATTTGTACCTCAAAAAACCATGGGGCAAAGTGAAAAATAAAATATGTTCGTAATGAAACATTTTTTCATTTGATGATTTACAAACGTTGATTCATTAAATGAATGCGTAAATAAGCAAATAAATGAATTATTAATGAAAAAAATAAACGAATAAATAAAAAAACAAATAAATGAATTTATACATGAGAAAAAGTAATGAGTGAACAAAATAGAGAATGAGTAATAATACAGTCGACGCTCGATATAACGACCATCTCCGTTCCACAAAAAAAGGGTTTTATAACGAGTGGTCGGTATAAGAGGTAGAAAATAGAATATATTGCAACAAAGTTGGGTTTTTCCCATCGGTCGTTATAATGGGATAATCTTTATAACGAATGGTCGTTATAACGAACGTCAACTGCATAAGTGAATGAACGAATAAATAAGTGAGCTAATAAGTAATAGAATATGAATAAATGAATATATGAGGAAATAAGTCAGTAATATAGTAAACTAATGCATAAAAAAGAAATAAACTTGATAAATTACATTTAGCGTTTAAAATCAGAACATGCCTAATATTAACGAAATAAGAACTGCGCTGAACATCGGTTTATCTCAATTAATATTTAAAATGATAGTTACAAAAATTTTATAAGAACCAGAAATATGTTCGGTTCTTATAAAATCAAAATCGGACATCGGTTTATCTCAATTAATATTTAAAATGATAGTTACAAAAATTTTATCATTTTATAAGAACCAGAAATATTTTCGGTTCTTATAAAATCAAAATCGGACATCGGTTTATCTCAATTAATATTTAAAATGATAGTTACAAAAATTTTATTTTATAAGAACCAGAAATATTTTCGAAAAACCATGAATATTACAATACAGGCATCAAATTTTTAAAATGTCTAGTATATTTTTTTTCGTTGATTTTTAGAGCTACTTATTTTCTGACTGGAATGAACAATATGTTTAGGAGCTTAGTTAAAATATTAATACATAGGTAGAGCTGCAAACTAAAAAAATCTCACCATTTCACTTCACCTCTCATTCCCCCATATAAACATTTTGAAACTTCGTAAACTCAGAGTATAAAATAATAATTTTAAGGCTAGAAAGTTTTGTTCCTTGAAACTTTTCAATTTGCCACCCATCTTTCTCAGCTGGAAACTAATTTACTTTTATTTCATGCACTTGAAAAAAAATATACGATATAGTTTTCATTACAATAATAACTTAGAAGTTTATTAAATAAAAAAGCTGTGGAACATCTGAAAAGTCAACTGCAAAAATGCTGCTGAAAAAACATTTGATCAAAATTTATTTTGTCAACACTGTTTCATTTTCTTCTTACCTACGTTTCGTGCATAAAATTATGCTATTGATATAAGTTTACTTTCTCTTTAGGAATTGTCACTAAATGTCACACTTTTGTTTCCAAAATATTTCACCCTTCCCCTTTTATCATAATGCGTTGCTCCTTACCATACTTCCTCCCGTCCCCTTCTCACCCATCATGCTAAATTACAAAAACATATTGTTGGATAAAGAAATATTTTTATTTCATGCAAAAGTTGTGACAAGAACAATCTCATTTTGTTTGTTCTTGTCATCTCCTTGCCACAAACGCTCCAATTTCATGAACAATCTTCCTCCTTTCAAAGCCTGACATGATTTGTGGAAGATCCCCTATAAGATGTTGTTAAGAATATTTTTATTTCATGCAAAAGTTGTGACGTCACACTTGTCATCTCCTTGCCACAAACGCTCCAATTTCATGAACAATCTTCCTCCTTTCAAAGAATGACATGATTTGTGGAAGATCCCCTATAAGATGTTGTTAAGAATATTTTTATTTCATGCAAAAGTTGTTACGTCACACTTGCCATCTTTTTGCCACAAACGTTCCAATTTCATGAACAATCTTCCTCCTTTCAAAGCCTGACATGATTTGTGGAAGAGCCCCTATAAGATGTTTACTAAATTTTACCCGAGAAAAAAAAAGACTTTGAAGGTAAAATGATAATATAGCATCTACTTATAATTATGAAAGCGACGGTTAAAATTTAAACTATTCCCACATAGTTTCTCGCTCTCTCTCTCTTTTACAAGTTTGAGCTTTTTATTTTTTAATTAAAGCCTTTCGTAGTCTGTTGAGATTTAATTTAAAAATACATTTTTAATTCCTTTAAGAATGACTAGGTTTTTTCATGTTATTCTTTGACAGTTTTTTTTTTTTTCTTTTTTGCCTTTCACAAGCTTTGCTGCACAATATACGCAAGTGAAGTTCTTGGATATTGCTCTGTGTATAACCTTTTACGAGTTCGCTTTAAAAAAAATGGAGTTATGCATTTTTTTTTGTGGGGGGGGGAGGGCTTAGTAACAGGTTTATGTCATAAAATACGTTCGTTACTGAGCAAAAAAAAACTTAATTTTTATTTATAAGAAAGCTTCAAAAATTAATTGCATTATACAGAAGTTGAGTTTATGGGCTTCGTAAAGTGTATGCAATGAAACATATAGTACGAGAGCCAGGTGAAAATTTGGTTAATTATTTCCTCTCGATAGATAATTGGCCATACCCATCAGACAACAGTATCATAAAGCCCTATGACCGTCAGCTGCGGCACAGTGGGGGGGATGAGTAGTTGTAACCTCCCACGCTTGAAGAAAAAAAAAAAAATTCACTCATTTCCTCTCGCCTAAAAATTTACCAGATGATAGCTTATATGTAACTATTGATAAATATATACGTCAGCTGGCTGTATCTCGGTGGAAAAATTGTCAGCTGATACTTTGAAGGTCGTTACGTAGAAGTTAGCTAGAAGCATTTACTGACTACACTGTTCGACAAAAAAAAACCTTGAAAATGCTTCTGGTATTTTGAAGGCTGATTCTTATGTAAAATGACCCCCTGAATCCGAATATGACCCCCGTTTTCCCCCATCACGTCCCAATTTTTTTTTAAACGCCCCCCTTTTTTTTCATTTTTCCTTAGTTTCAGGGCTATAATATTTTTTTTTGGAGGGGAAAGGAGCCTTATATTCACCAATAAATTTTTTTGAAGGTCAAGAGAGACTCAAAGTTTAAAATCATGAGCACCGAGAAAATAATCGGGGAACTTGGGGGGAGGGGGGGGTGTGGCCCCCCCAAAATATTTGAAAAATCACCAAAAACGATCTTTTTATTCTAGTTTCTTTAAAAAGACCTTTAAAACATTTTTTTCGGTGCAGAACCAGAGTATAGGATCCGCTCCTATGGCTCCTGGGTCAGAAAAAATTTTCACGCTGTAAAATTTAAAAAAAAAAATAAAATAATGCTTTAAAAATCGCACT
This sequence comes from Uloborus plumipes, assembly GCA_038373865.1. NCBI lineage: Eukaryota > Metazoa > Arthropoda > Arachnida > Araneae > Uloboridae > Uloborus > Uloborus plumipes. Next base: position 6,598 of record JAXGGA010005286.1, on the reverse strand, counting down.
TTGCACTCGAGTTTTAAAGCAGGTCTTCAGCCAAAAAAAAAAAAAAAAAAAAAAAAAAAAAAAAAAAAAATTGTGGCTGATTCTTATGTCAAATGACTCCCTATTTCCAAATATGACCTCAGTTTCCCCCCTCCACCCCCTCTTTCCAGAGAGTTCCCCCCCCCCAATTCAGAGTCATTTTACTAATTCGGAGGGGAAAAGTACATTACGTAACCCGTTAACATAATTCTAAAAGGCAACAGAGGTTCAAAGTTCAAAATCATGTACATGTGTACCAAAAATATAAACTATGGCGGTGTACCCCCCCCCCCCCAAAAAAAGAAAAATCTTCTTTTCTTGTTTTTCTAAGAGACGGTTTAAACCTTTTTTTTTTTTTTTTTGTGAAAAATCAGAGTATTGAATTTTCTTTTCTTTTTTTTGGGGGGGGGGAGGGGGGAGGTATACCGCCCTAGTTTATATTTTTGGTACACATGTACATGATTTTGAACTTTGAACCTCTGTTGCCTTTTAGAATTATGTTAACGGGTTACGTAATGTACTTTTCCCCTCCGAATTAGTAAAATGACTCTGAATTGGGGGGGGGGACTCTCTGGAAAGAGGGGGTGGAGGAGGGAAACTGAGGTCATATCTGGAAATAGGGGGTCATTTGACATAAGAATCAGCCACAAATTTGTTTTTTTTTGGCTGAAGACCTGCTTTAAAACTTGAGTGCAAAGTGTGATTTTTAAAGCATTATTTTATTTTTTTTTTTAATTTTACAGCGTGAAAATTTTTTCTGACCCAGGAGCCATAGGAGCGAATCCTATACTCTGGTTCTGCACCGAAAAAAATGTTTTAAAGGTCTTTTTAAAGAAACTAGAATAAAAAGATCGTTTTTGGTGATTTTTCAAATATTTTGGGGGGCCACGCCCCCTCCGCCCCAAGTTCCCCGATTTTTTTCTCGGTGCTCATGATTTTAAACTTTGAGTCTCTCTTGACATCCAAAAAATTTATTGGTGAATATAAGGCTCCTTTCCCCTCCAAAAAAAATATTATAGCCCTGAAATATAAGGAAAAATGAAAAAAAAGGGGGGCGTTTAAAAAAAAATTGGGACGTGATGGGGGAAAACGGGGGTCATATTCGGATTCAGGGGGTCATTTTACATAAGAATCAGCCTTCAAAATACCAGAAGCATTTTCAAGGTTTTTTTTGTCGAACAGTGATAGTCAGTAAATGCTTCTAGCTAACTTCTACGTAACGACCTTCAAAGTATCAGCTGACAATTTTTCCACCAAGATACAGCCAGCTGACGTATATATTTATCAATAGTTACATATAGGCTATCATCTGGTAAATTTTTAGGCGAGAGGAAATGAGTGAATTTTTTTTTTTTTTTTCTTCAAGCGTGGGAGGTTCCAACTGCTTATCCCCCCCCCCCCCCCACCGAGCCTCAGCTGACATTCAGGAGGCTTCATAGTTCGATTTTCTGCTGCGTTTTACTAATTATCACTTGATAGGAACTTGGTCATATATATCTGTTACTGGCTCTCGGACTAATATGAAGGGTCAGGGGGAAAAACCACGGTAGTCCACTTTTTGTTGAATTTAAACTGATGCTAACACCTGTTAGAAAAATAAGTGTAATTTCGTTTAGTACATGCAATATTCGTGAAAAAACACTGTAGTCCATGTATTATTGTCATTTTGGAACAAGTATACTGGGGAAGTTTATGAGTTCGTAAAGTTTAAATTTCGTTTTTCTCAAAATGAATCAAATGTGACTACCGTGGTTTTTCCCCCCTGACCCTTCATATGTTTAAATCACGGATCATCTTTGTAGGGTATTTGTGCAAAACAATTAGTACATCTATTGCCGTAGAATTGCACAGAAGTTAAGAAAGAACACTGTTCTTTTTCTCCCAACAGGATAATTCAGAAGATGAGCTTTCTGTCTTTATTTTAACTGTCTTTGTCAAAACATAATGCTTTATCCTTTAGTTCCTTGCTTCGAAATGTATGGGCCCTATATCACCGCTTGTGATCTTAATGTTCTCGAGAAATACTAAGAAAAAGTGATCATAGCACTTAGGGCTTCACATTTCCTTCGAAGCACTTACGCCATAAAGAGCGTGAAGAAATAAAATGAAACTTAGACCCATGACATGGTGAACCTAAACTTGCACTACGTTGACATTTAGGTTTAGTTCAGTTATTTTTGATTGCTTGCCTATGTTATAAAAACCCCATTAATTTGCATATGCATGGTGACTCATCGAAAGAAATAGTTACCAATGCATTGTAAAACTTCAGAATGTGAAGAAACAAATATATTTTAGTTACCTTCATTTCTCGACTTCACGAGAAAGACCGTATTGGTTCAGAAAACATCGGGATACCAATTATATACGAGTATAACACAAAAAACTAATAAAATAACTTAAATCTAACGTTTTAAAGCATGGTGAAGCATCCTGATGCCCTTTTAATGCGATTAAAAAGTCGTCCGAACTTTCAGTTGCCCATTTTTGATAACAAGCGTCTAAAGATATGGCAGTAAATATCATTAGAATTATTAATTAATCAGATAATTGTGTAATTTAAATTTAATTCCGCCCCAGTTGCGCATTAGATATGAAAGTTGGATTTTTTTTTGTCAAGAATGGTCACCCTGAGTCAGTGAAAATTTTCTCACAAAAATATGGAAAATAAAATGGTGAACGGTAAATGATAGACACCTATACATAAAGTATAAGCCATTCTAGTCCTATGAATGTAGTTAGTGTTTTGGGATAAATAAGAAATTAATCTCTGCTCAGTTAAAAAGAGTTTCAAGAAGTACATCTTTTTATGTTCCATTATGAACTAACAGAGAAATCTCCCCATCATTTAAAACAAATGCTAAAAGGCATTTTTCAGGTAAAAATTTTATATTTAATCTGTTTTAAAGTACCTTAATAACGCAATGGGAGTTCCTTTCAAAGCAAACGGTAGTATACCACAACAAAAAAAACGACTAAAATCAAGATATTTTCTTATGTCGTCAGTAACCTTTTGCAAATTGAAATCTGCTTAAGATTGATTTCTTTTCAAATGCAAAAAAGCTGCACTGACACGATGAAAAAGACTTTGCATCAAATTTTTCTGACATTCCATGCAATCTTTTATGAAAATCTAATCAATAACGAACCAAATTCAGCATGAAATTTCATTCATATTATCAATTACAAAAAGGAATGTCGGAACAGAATCTTTGTTAAAGTCGCAGTTTCTTTGCTTTTTTGTCTATGGTTGGCTTACATCAATTGTACTCACGTCAAAAGCATAAAATGATTACTATACATGCATGACTAAGTTTCAAAATACAAAATTATTGATCAAAAGTTAAATTAAAATCGATGACAATGAGAATAACAGAAGGAATATCATCGAAAGATTTTCTTTTATGCTTCAAACTGCGTATTTTTCTCGTTTTAAGATTCGAAAGCCAAAAGCTCAATGTTCGCTATTTGCAACTTAATACACCAATGTTTCCTTAAAATACGACTCAAAAGTCATTTTAGATTAAACATAATTTTTGAACTTTAACAACTTGTTACTTAAAACATCTAGAAATATTCTTCAATTATTTTTGCATATGGGTCGCCATTGCGGTGTTAAGCTAATAACAGGCAGCAAACAATGTTAAATCGAATTGAGCCTCTAATCTTGGTAATCATGCCAAAATTACAGCTATGCGCATTATTCAGCTCGTATTCCTCAAATGCAGATAATTATGCATCGGTGTTAACGTCAATACCCTACTGTTAACGAGGCAGATAACCCTACCAGTTGTTACGAAGAGAACTCGTTAATTCCTTTGAGCCTTAAACGAGGGCTTTCAAATTTTGCCCTCAAACGGCTTAAGGCAAAGGTATCCCCTTAATAGCGGCTGACATTTAAGGAGGAAATTAATAGGTTTGTTTTCAGGAAACGCTGTAATGGGGGAGCGTAGATTATGTGATTGTATTAATTAATTTCGTGTTTACAATACCTTTGCTCAGGTTGGAATGTTGTATTGTATCAGCAGTGATCGGCACTTTATTTAAGGAAATGCTGAGAGAGGACAGTTTAGTTTACTAACTAAACTTGACTAACTAAATTGTTACTCTTTTATAAAACAGACTAAGAATCAAATATACGAGGTTTAATAAAGTTTTAAAGAGGTAATGATAGTAAAGGAAATAAAGTTTTACAAAGGTTTAAAAAAATTTTCCATTTCTGATGAAAACCATCTGACCTTCTGTACCAATGGTGTAATGTTTCCTTAAAATACAACTCAAGACATTTTTGATTAAACATAATTTTTGAACTTTAATAATTTGTTGCCCCCCCCCTTAAAGCTTCTCGGAATACACTTCAATTATTTCGACATGTGGGTAGCCGTAAAGGAGATGTTATGCTGATAACAGTCAGCAAACAACGTTCAACTGAATTGAGCGTCTAATCGAAGCAATCATGTCAAAATTACAGCTATACGCATTATTCAGCTCGTATTCCTTAAATGTAGATAATTATGCATCGGTGTTAGCGTCAATACCTTACTGTTAACGAGGCAGATAACCCCACCAGTTGTTACGAGGAGAACTCGTTAATTCCTCCGAGCCTTAAACGAGGGCTTTCAAATTTTGCCCTCAAACGGCTTAAGGCTTAGGTATCCGAAGGTCTCCCCTAAATAGCAGATAGCATTTCAGGTGGAAATTAATAGGTTTGTTTTCAGGAAACACTGTAATGGGGGAGCGTAATTTACTCGATTGTCATAATTAATTTCGCTTTTACAAGAACTTTGTTTAGGTTGGAATGTTGTAGGATATCATTGATCACATTTTATTTGAGACAATGATGAAAGAGGATTTTTAGAAATGTTTCTAGATGCATGACTTTATTACTCTTCGAAAGAATGAACTAAATTGCTGCTCTTTTATTAAAAACTAGATTAGGAATTTAATATACAAGATGTTCATAAATTCTTACAATGGTAAAAAAATTCACCTTTAAAAAATACAAAAAAATAAATATCAGATCTAAGCATGATTCATTTTTTATTTTGATTTTTATCGCATCTATTTTTTTCTACAACGTTAATACACTTGTAGGTGTGCAATGTGCATCTTTCGTATTAAGAAGAATTAGCCCATTTTAAGCAAAGCTAAAATTTAATTGTTCAGTCGTGAGTCTTCAGTCGTAACTGTCCTTATATGGGTAGAGACTGTAGTATTCGATCTGGGCAATATTTGTTACAGCCAAGGTTCTGAGGGGGTGGGGTTTTCTTGAAAACTCTAGTTGTAGAGTAACAAGGAGTTTTTTTCTTTTTTTTTTTTTTTTTTTTTTTCTTCAATAGACGACATTTTCAGTTTTTATAGTCGGTACTACCTTTTACTAAAATTGTACCACTGGAGAAAAAACTTGATTAAGGAACAAAATGAAAACGAATTATGTCTGTATCTTTAGTAGATTTTTTTAAATAAAGTTTATTCACCAGTACAAGACTTAATAAGCACCCTATAAGTTCACAGTCTGGTTTAATTTAATGAAATTTCTGTAATCAAGTCCATGGCAAGTAAAACAGTAGTATCTATAAATGTCATATTTTGGCACTTTTGTCGTCTAAAACAAAAGTCATCTTTAACTCTACTTGAGCTTCATAGTTCAAACTTGTTTATTTGGTTCGCTCTGAAAATTAACCATGGAAAGAACTTAGAATTCTAACATTTTACTACTGCTTATTCTTTATCAAATTCGCATAATTTCAAATAACTCTAGAACTGATTTTTTGTAGACAGTGCAGTTTACCTGCCTGCGACAGTTTTGGACTCTGCTTCTTATGTCAGAAATCGAATCTTGACTCCAGGATTTCATGACGCAGCAGTGAAAACAAGACAAGAGGCCTGTCATTTAGATGAGGAGGCAAGGGCGGATCCAGACATTTTTCAAGGGTGGGGCGATTGATTTTTCTGAGCAATTTTTGCTATGCATACTAGTTTACAAATATTGACCACAAAGGATACGAACTACAATTCCAAAATATTTTCCGGGAAGTGCCCAAAACCTTTTGCCCTTAACCTCATTAAAACTCGTATAAAATTTCATTTTTAGAGCCTCAATAATTGAAAAATATTACCCCCCAAGAGGGGGTACGAAGATCTATTGGCTCCTCTCCTGACTTTGAGGAACTAATGCTTTAACATATGAAATTACGTTGGGAACATAACCTTTGCCCCCCCCCCCTACGCACTATAAAAACGTTCCTGCAGGGCATCGATGATTGCTAAAAAGATACACCTGAGTCCTATTCTTCTCCAGTTGAGATCAGGGATGCCCAGAACTTACCAAATGGAACTCCAAATCTTGCCGAATGATTAAACGAACGGCTTAGGAGACGAAGGAGTTATGTGACAAAACAGAAATTGCGAGTAATTAAAGTTCAAAGCTTTATTGTTACAGTTGATGCAACTTTTTTGTGTTCTTGTTTCGTTGTTAGTGCGCGTATGAAATTGATCCATTAACATCTACTGTTTGACGTATCAAATTTTATTTGCTTACCTGTATCCGTTGCTTACCGTTGTACAGAGTGTTCATTTT